>MU224920.1:232458-276576 GCA_018584345.1 Thuja plicata
TCTTAGAAACCCTGAATTAGGGCCTACAAACTAGGCAGGGGGATTGCAAATTCAATAACTTTTAAACTAGGATTGATCAACACATGAAACCAAAAGAAAATGGAAGAAGGTTCATAAGAAAAACTCCCGGTGTCAGATTTTCATGCCCTCCTGTCCATACCAATCCATACAGATCAACTGTTCTCAGGATTTGTAGAGAAGTGGTTATGTTTTATTGATTTCAAAATGCCAAATTACATCATTAGCCTATCACCCGCCTAAAAGGGATTTTTGTAGGCACTCCCAACGACTACATAACATATTTGAACTAATTGACCGTTTGGGAGTTGTTTTTCAAAAAGTTGTCAAGTTTGCTCAAAAGTTGCTTGACAAACTTTTGAGCAACTTTTACATATTTTGCAATTTTTCAAATCTGATGACCAAATTTGGTCACAACCTTATTTTTATGATACCTAATGGATCCAAACATAGAAAACACTAAAACAACCTATTCCTAGGGTTTTGGACCATTAATGACCAATAGTTGACCAAGGGCTCATAAGGTGCCAAACTTGGAGCTATGGCCTTACAAGGTGGTCCAATGATTAACCCAATATCTTAACATAGCTAGAGGCCTCTTAGGACCTTAATGGAACCCCTGGGTTCCATAGGAACACTTGGTTCATTCAGGGTGATCTTGCACCAAGATCTCACAAGGATCATTTGCTACCCCATATAAGGACATTCCACGAAGAACATTTCCTAATGTTGCTCATAAATATGTAGCAAAGAATCAAGCGAAGCTTCCCCCTCCTCTGGAGAGGCTTGCTCTTGAAGCTCCGCTAGGAAGGTCAGCCATGGGGTATTATGAAAATGATCAAGCTGGTGTATCGCCAGATGATTATCAAACGGAGGAGAATGCTGCCTCTTATGGTGAAGATCAGGAAGCAGCTGGCGACTCTAGTATTGGGTATGTACACTATGGCGGTGCTGATCTAGAGGAAGAATTTTCTCAAGCCTATGCGGTTATGACGCGATCTCAAACAAAGATGGCATGACAGAAGGAAGAAGAAGATAAATCAAATCAAGGTACCCAGGTGCCTGTTGCTATTGCCAAATGAGGAAATCCTCTTCCTATTCTTCCTAAAGATAGCCAAATAAGTTTTGCTCCTCAGTCAGTATCTACTAACGTACCAAAACCTAGTGTGTCTAATCCTAAGAACCAAACAGACATTTCTCCTACATCCTTGGCAAGTTCATTCCAAGCTTTTGATATCATAGATCATGCCAAGAAGACTAAGATGCAAATGTCTGAAGTAGAATATCTACAAGCATATCAAGATCAACTAAAGAGGCTTAATAACTTTGTCAAAGAATCTCAACCCGCGCAGACTTCTGTTGACGTCCTAGACTCAAAGAATCTTACAAATAACATGGTCACAATTCCTCATCCATTCCAGGAAAGATGGTGCCTTTTTTATATTTCCCTGCTGATTAATGGTTACAAGTTAAGCAATTGTGTCATTGATTCTAGAGCTTCGGATAACGTTATGCCTGCCAAGGTTGCTAATGCTTAAGGTCTAACTTTGACAAAATCCTTTGGTAATTGTTATTCCATGGAGAATAAACAAGTACCACTTAAAGGCCAAATTAAGGATGCTCAGTTTGCATTCTCTTCTTTCCCTGAAAAGAAGATTAAAATGATTGTTCTTGTTGTTGATGTTCCTGCCTCCTATGGTATGCTTCTTGGCCAAAATTTCTATAAAGACGTAGGAGGTGAGTTAAGCATGGATATGTCTAAAGCACGAATTCTTGTTATAGGAGTTATGCAGAAACTGCTTCCAGAGAGGGAGACAAAGTATACAGTGGTAAAATCAAATGATCCTCGCTCTTAGATTCTTTTTGAATCGGCTGGCATGGGAAACAATTATCTTCATAGCTCTGAAGTCTCTGAGTTTGCTGAGGATTATCAATCTAAAGCATCAACATCCTTAACAGATGAAGATAAATTTGCAGATGTTGAGGAAGAACAAGTTTCGTATGAAACACCTATTTCATCGGAGGGTTCTGAAAATTCTTTTACAATGGTTGAAAAAGCTATACCTTCAGGCTCAGCAAATTCTAATCCAACTGCCTTTCGGTTTCCTGATACAATTGATTCTAATGAGGTATGGATAGACGAGTTTGATGGCAGTTGCGCAACAATAGGTTCGGGTGTTGGGGCTATTTTAATTTCTCCTCAAGGCGAAAAGTTTCCTTATTCTTATAAGCTGCAGTTTAACAACACCAACAATACTACTGAATACGAAGCTTTCTTCTGGGTATTGATGCTACACAAAATAAAGGGATCAAGAATTTACATGCTAAAGGTGACGCTCAGCTCGTAGTGTGTCAAGTGAGAAATCAGTACCAAACCAAAAATGAACGGCTCAAGCATTATAGAAACTTGGTATGGGGCTACATAGAGTTGTTCGACGCTTTTAACATTTCTGCAATTCCTAGAGAGATCAATGACAAAGCTGATTCGCTTGCGATTTCAGCAACTTGTCTAGTACCTCATGAAGAATTCAAGAAGGACAGATATACTATTCAGTTAGTTTATCATCCTAGTGTTCCTGACAATTCAGATAATTGGCAAGTGTTCAATGATGATCAGAAAATCATCAACTTTCTGGAAACAAAAGATAATTTTGATGAATTGTTCTTCAAAGGAAGCAGTTCTCCTCCCTGAGAAGATACATCCAGAAAGAATCGTGAAATAGGAGAAGAAGTCATTCAACTGAAAGGAAATAAAATCCCTAAAGGGCTAGTTTCTCTAGAAAGGCTATTTGATAAGCATAATCACTATGTTAAAAATTAGCAAGAAGCTGGATCAAGCTCCGTCATGGAATATGAAAGATATAACTTGAATACGGAAGCTCATCCTAAGGTTGTCAATATTGGCAAATGTTGTACACCAGAAGAAAGACATCACTTCATTCTTCTCTTGTCCAAATACATTGATGTACTGGCTTACTTGTGTGATGACTTAAAGTATTTTCGACCAAAAGTAGTACAACATGATATTCCTTTGAAGACTGGAGTTGCTCCATTCAGGCATAAGCAGTGACAGTATAATTCCAAAATCTCGGGCAATATCTTGTCTAAGATTCAGAAGATGCTTGACGCAAGGATCATCTTCCCAATACAACATTCAAATTGGGTGGCCAACACTGTTTTAGTTCATAAAATAATGGTGAGATCCATATTTGTGTGGATTTCCGCAATCTCAATCAAGCATCCTTGAAGGACAATTATTCATTGTCAATAATGGATCATGTGTTCTAAACCGTAACCGGATCCCAAATGTTGTCTATGCTTGATGGATTTTCTGGCTATAACCAAATTGAGGTAAGAGAAGAGGATTAGTATAAAACAACATTCACTACACCCTGGGGTACTTTTTCTAACAACTGAATGCCTTTCGGGTTGATAAATGTTGGTGCAACTTTTCAGCGTGCCATGGATCTAGCATTTCGTGATATCAAGGATAATTTTATCGTAGTATTTCTTGATGACTTAACTATCTTTTCCAAGTAGCGTTTGGATCATTTGATTCATCTTTGACAAGTGCTTGAAAGATGTTGAAGGCATGGGATTTCTCTAAATCCGAAAAGGTTTATCTTTGGAGTTACAAAAGGTAAGCTCCTAGGACACATCGTGTCCAAAGAAAGCATTAAAATTGATCTGGAGTGAGTTAAATCAATTCAAAGTCTTACCTTATGCACTAGTAAGATTGCAGTTCATTCTTTCTTCGGAAAGGTGAATTTCTTGAGATGTTTTGTTCCTGATTTTTCTGAGAAGACTCTTCATATTTCTAATATGATGAAAGGGATGACAGTTTTCCGGTGGAGCCCAGAGGGAAAAGCTTCTTTCAAAGAAATTAAAGAGGCGATTGCACATGCGCCAGTGTTAGTTTGCCCAAACTACACTAAAGACTTTATCCTGTATAGTTATGCTTCTGAGCATACTATGTCAACAATTCTTGTGCATAAAAGTAAAGAGGACATTGAGTCCCCTTTTGCTTTCATGAGTTGTTCACTGAAATCACACGAGTTGAAATACTCTTTGATGGAAAAGAATGCTTATGCGGTGGTGAAAGCCGTAAAGTCTTTTAGATTTTACATCCTGAACTCTCATGTTGTGGTTCTCGTAATTGAGATTCAGGAATACGACATTGAGATTCATCCTACTAAGCTGGTTTGGGGTAAAGGTTTGTGTCAACTAATGGCAGAAAATGAACCAGACAGAGAAGAACTTCCTGAGACTTTGCCCAAAGTGTTGTTTGTCAGTACAACTGACGAGTGGTATACTGATATCGCATATTTTCTTACTTATGGTGAATGTCCTGCACATCTCACTTATAAGGAAAGAAGAAACTTGAAGCTCCGAGCAACCCATTTTGTCTTATGGGATAGTGGTTTGTACAAGCGATCACTTGACAGAAATTTCTTGTGATGTGTTGATAAGGCACAACAAATTCACTTGTTAGAGTCGTTTCATGACATGGCATGCGGTGGGTATTTCTCTCCGCCAGTAACTAGTCATAAAATTGTGCAAGCCAGGTATTATTGGCCGACTTTGTTTCAAGATGCATATAGCTGGGTACACAAGTGTGATCGTTGCCAGCAGTTTGTTGGTAAGCAGAAACTCTTAGCTTTACCTCTAAAGCCAGTTGTGATCGAAGAGCCTTTCCAGCAATGGGGTCTTGATTTCATCGGTACCATTAACCCAACATCCAGTGATGGACATACTTATGTTCTCATAGCCACTGATTATTTCACTAAGTGGGTGGAAGCTATCCCAGTAAAGAATGCAACATAGTCAGTGGTGTGTGCTTTTTTGAAGGAGAATATAATTTCTCGCTTTGGTGTGCCAAACAAGATTATAACGAATAATGCTGCAACTTTTTTATCTGCGGAACTTACTCAATTTTGTTTTGAGCATGGTATTACCCTCTCTCATTCGTCTGATTATTATCCTCAGGGAAATGGTCAGGCCGAATCAAGCAATAAGAACTTGGTTACCATTATTCGTAAGCTGATGGATGATAATCAACGTTCTTGGCACAAGGTTTTGTTTGACTCTTTGTGGGCAGAATGGATTACACCCAAAAGAGCGATTAGGATGTCATCGTTCCAGCTTCATTATGGAGTAAATGCAAAAATTCCCATAACTATAGAGCTTCCCGCTCTTAAGTTGGCTAAGGCCATTGAAAACAGTACATTTGAGGATTCTATTGACAAACGGATAATGTTCTTGCATCATTTGGAGGAACAAAGAACTAAGGTGGTCGATCGGCTTGCAGCACATCAACAACAGGTTAAAGTACTTTTTGATAAGAAAGCCAAGCAGCGGGAGTTTCAGGTTGGAGACCGTGTTCTACTCTGGGACAAAAGGTGGGAACCAAAAGGAATGCATGGGAAGTTTGATACTCTCTGGAGACGACCATTCACTATTCATCAAACTGCAAGAGAGAACACATTTATCCTGGCATACCGTCATGGAACTCCATTCACACTTCCTTATAGTGCCTAGCATTTGAAGCATTACTTTGAGTAATGACGAGATAAGTACCACTGTACAAAATGTCCAAGTCTTTTCTATTTTTTTTTAGTTTTAGGTTTTGAGTCTTTTTCTTTGGTCGCTTGACTCTATAGCCCAATGGAGTAGATAAAGGCACTTGGAGATTTTGGAATTTTCACTCGTCATTGTTTTGAAGAACAAATGAGGAATGTTCCCCGGTCAGAGCCAGTTGTTGTCCTCAATTTTGCATTCCCCAAAATTGGGACAACCCTACACATTTCTTAACGTTTGGTAGGAGTTTTCTCTAAGGGTGTTGATGTTTTGTAAGAAGTTCTATTTGACAGGATTAGTTATCCCTTGGTTCTTGTTCGATTTTACTCCTTCCAAGCATCCAGTCTTTTTGTCTTTCTTTTTTTTGCTTTTCTTTGCGTCTTGTTTTTGTTCTTGTTATGGTCGTAGTCTTGTAGCTTGGTTTTTGGACAGTTCATACCTCCTTGTAAGATTAAGAATGGTCTTTTTCTTGTCAGGTGAATAAAATGAAAACTTATTTTGTATGAGAAATAGATTTTAAACTCTATTTTAAGATTTTGTGTCATTCTGCGAAGTTTTGCTTAAGAATTTTAATGATAGCATGATTTTATATCATATCTCCATATCGAATTGTTAAAATTTTAAAGTCGCATATAAAATTATAAAGTTTTCTCGTTACTCTATCAAACAATAATGAAAAGATTTTCTATTGTAATGACAATTATACTTTATATATATTTTTTACAAAATGACGTTCTTATTCTAAAAAAAAGTCTAAAAAAAACATTGATTTTAAAATATATAAACATATGTTTTTAATAAATATATGATAGTACGACTTTAAAATTTTAATGACTAATTTATATATATATTTTTTTCGAAATATATATATATGGCTTTATAGAATAAATAATTAGTTTTTAAAAAAAAGTCTAAAGTATAATTATATGTTTTAGCATATATGTCTTTATGCGAAGTAAACAATGTGTAATCGTTTTAATTATAATTCTTTATGCCTTAATATTTTAAATCTTATAACATAACGTTTTATATAAAAAATGTTTATGAGTTTGTAATAAACCGCGGCTGGGAGTCTCGCTTAAAATTGGGCATATACATATAACAAGCATATGTTATATTAAAGCGGTGGTTTTTGAAGACATAGCATGTGATTTAATTTTAAAGCCCGTCTAAGGCCCACGACTTATTTATAACATGGCATCGATTTTTAATAAGCTAGCATATGTTATGAGCAAATAAAATGATGCGGTTTCATCCACTAAGGCGTCATTTTTTTATTGACATGGCATATGGCTTATATTACGTGGGGTTGATTTATGTTTGAAATACATATTGATTTACATGCCCAACCCGTGTTCACTTAAAGGCTAAAGCGTGGTTTTTAAATATTTTAGCATATGTATTAAATTTAGCATATGCGTTCGAAATACATATCGCGTGGCATGTATTTTTCTTTTGTTTGAAACCACAAATAACTAATGGTTATCGGGCACTAATCAATGCCAAAGGAAAACATGCGATGATCTTTGAGTTGTTACGGTTAAGCCTGGCATCATTTTTTTATCAGAAATACATGAACGTTTTTCATTAAAAATTAAAACTCCACCACAGGTTGTGTTTTCTTCCCAGCAAGAGCATGGTGGAATCTTTTAAGCAGTTTGCATCCACAAATCTCTAAGGTTTTAGCTGAAACTGCTTGTTGTGGTGTCATTAAAAGCAAAGACTCTTTCTTCTCCATTCAGTACATGCCCAAAATCTCTGCAGTTAAGATAAGTTTCGAAGAGTTCTTCAAAAACGTTTTTGCCTTGGCTTCCAATTTCGAAATTCATTCTTGATTGATTCTTTCAAAAGAGAAAAGGATGCCATGATTATAGGGCACATTTTTTAAGAATTCCTCCCATTTTCTTGTTGTTTTCATGCAAATTTTGATGCATGGTGAACACTTGTCCTTCCCCAAATCATGACTCATGATATTGTTATTGATTTTCACAAGAACTTGTCAATTTTAGGGTCTATATAACTCTATATTTTTCTCCCAATTTGCAAATTCAAAATTCATTTCTATTTCCAGAATTTGCTTTGAAGAAGAAATTTGGTTTTTCCCTTTGCATCCAAGCAAGGTAAAATGTTTATCTTCTCTTTCTTGTTTGCATTTTTGTTTTTTATTTCATTTTGTATATATGTTATGTTCTCTTCTCTTCTCTCATCTTTTCTAACTTGCATATGAGAATGCAATTTACTCTCATATGCAGTCGGGATTAAAAACCCCGTTCTTATGGTGATCTTCCCAAAGATGCATGAGCTATACAAAGTGTTGTCCACATATGCAGTCAGCCCATAAAACTCCACTTTTTCATATCCCCATTTGAAAAAGAAGATGCAAAGTTTCCTCATGTGCAATAATTTTCAAAAAGCCCACTCCTTGGTCCTAATATGAAATAATTGCCTACAAGCCCACCATGTTTCAAAATGAGAATAATAGATTCCTCCTTGTCCCAGTTTTCAAAATATGCCTTTACAATGGAAAGCCTCATTCATGTCTATTTTTCAATTTACATAAGGGGCTGCCGTTTCCATTCATTCTTGAATGTGAAATGGATTTCACTTCTCTTGGTGATGAGGTTCTTATTATTTGGGATTTCCATGTTACAGTTACAGCTGTTGCGATCCTTGTCATGTCGGAGAGAGGATCTACGTCACCAAAGAACAAAGGGAAGAAGAAAATGAAGTATCAATATGATAAATACCAAAACTCCATTGTACCTTCTTAGCTTACGTCATATGTGGAGGAGATATGTGATACGGAGATTGGACACTTGTACATGGACGAGTTTCTGAAAAGAGTGGAGACATCCACTTAATATGACATGATCAACATTCGGGAAAGCTTCGCTCATTATGTGTCTACTTTCCCAACAGCTGCATTGGAAGCTGAGTTCGTGATGGCATGTGCAAAGAACTTTGATCCCATCTCCAAAACGATCAAGAATCAAGATGCGAAGGTGGTGATCAGTCTTGATCCAGATGCCATAGATCGTGTTTTCAAAGTGCCAACAGCTCCAGTGATCATGATTCTAACGATTGAGAAATCTTGTAATGTCCTCTTTTTGGGGCACATTATTTCGTGCCTTATATTAGCCTTTCATCATGGTCGAGTGGGCTAACCGAGGCTTGGCTAGTAGTCAGAGGGATATTTTGCCTAGGTGTTTTCAGTTTCAGGCCAATCGGATCAGTTTCCACAGGGTTTCCAGGATGCTTACTATTTATAGTAAGTAGGATGAACTCAGTGTTCCTGGCATTTCAGTAGTGGAATCGGAGTGTCTCGCCAAGAGCTTTCCGGAAAGCTATCACGCGTCTCCATCCGAGTTCATTTGGTCCTCTGTTTTAATGCCAGATTATTCCTCACTTTATTTTATTATGTCACTTTATAACCAATGGTTATATTTATTTAAAAAGTGAATTTAAGTGAGAATATGAAAAGAAAGAGAGGGGAAACTGAAGAGTCACAGCCATTGCTTTAAAAGAAGGATTGAAGGCTCATTTGAGATATGCTTAGTTTTGATATTATATTTTTATCTCTTGGAGATATCAGGAAGCTTCAGCTTTCAAATACAGCTGTGAGGACGGAAACCCTCTGCCTTATAGGTGGATTGGACGTAGCCCCAGCTCATCAACGGTGCGGATTCATCGCAAAGTTTGCCAGTGTATTCACAGGTTCTTCATCACCCGATCTTACTGTTATTTCTGTTTTTCAGATTGGGAAGTTTATCATTCATGGTTATTGTATTGTTGGTTGTATAATACGATACCATTTTTTGAGGAGTTATTGCAATAATATTTGGTGGTTATTTTTGTTGTTTATTTCATTTAAATAAATACACTGTGCATGCAAATATATGTTTAAATCTTTTGGGTTACATTTGAGGAATTTTGGGAAAGACCTAGTTCGGGTCATTACAAATCTCTCAAAAGATGGGAAAATGGCAAGACAACTTACCTGAGATATATGAATGATAACTGGTTGATCACCAAAAGGCCGAATTGGCCCGGTGGCCTAAAGGGATGCATAGATCCAAATTCAAAGAGAAGGTCCACAATCTCATCACCTTGTTAAGCCGAGTTGGGGGTTTGAAAGAATCCAATCTTTCCGAACCTTGGATGTACAAGTATTTTTCCTTGATCCTCAAGTCAAAGCAATGGTTGTTTTGGGGAGAATTGATCAGTGATACCATATGTGGGAATCTAGCGCAAGTACCTAATACACGTACTTTTTACATGAACTCTTTCCTAATCTACATCACTGCTGCCCTAGGGTCTTTCTCAGGACATACCAAGGGAGACATAATGTAGTTACCTGTGTGGGAGCACTGTGATCATTTGCCATTAAGGTCCAGCCACATTCATTTTAGAAGAGTGCAAGATGCATTCTTTGGATATTTTCAATGCTTGTTTGACAAGGAGCTTCCGAACAAAAGGGTTTTAGATGAAGCATGGAGCAAGGTAAGTGAGTATGGTTGTATCTTTATTAAGTTTCCAAACTTCACCTATCTCAGGGTGGGGTATTTCTGGGAAGAGCCATATACCTTACCAAGGTGTCCTACAGATAAACTCATTCTTATGGAGTTAGCTTGATAGCTTATGGTCGTGCAAGCATACCAGTCCTCTCTACATAGACCAAGTGTGGGCATTTCCACACGCAATCCTCTAAGGATTGGCAATTATTCACTTGACACAGTTCCTAAAGCTAAGTGCATGGATTTTGAGCTTCAAGAGGTCAATTTGAAGAAGTTCATGGCACGAGGTTCATTTGATTGGAGAGGAATGAATGATAAGATTTGAAGACAGTTCACTCATGTTCATCGTCTTGAGGATTTGTGGGTTGATCTGCGTACAAAGGTTGACATCACCAAGATGGACTATTGCCTCCTTACAATCAAGCAGATAATAGACTTCTGCCTTGCTCAGGTTCCTGAAGGGGTCGTGGATGATGATGACATCTTGGATCCAGAGTATCAAAAGCATCATTTAAGGACTTACCTGTTGCATCTCCATGTTGGTCGGTAAGGGAAAATGTGTCTATATGGGAAAGATTCCAAAGTATCCTGGCGAACATGAATGTTTGGTTGAAAAGGAGGGGCTTAAAGAATATCAAGATTAAGCCCGGGCGAGACTTTGACCTTGCTTGTCCTGTGGGTGCAAAATCAGAAATCAGGGGTAAGGGCAAGGGAGAATCTTCTTCATCAAAGGTTCAAACAATCCAAAAACTGGCTATTAGAGGTGGTAAACTTATAATTAAAGCTCCTACTCCACCTACAGTGCTTAAGGTCGAGAGTTCCAAAATGATTGATCTCTCAGATAGTGAAGAGGAGTTGCAAGTATCGGTTAATCCTGAAGTGCTGCAAGTTCAAGAAGTTGTTGAGGTATAGGTTGTACATGAGTCCGCTCTAGAGTTGGATGAACCTCCCATATCTCCTCTCGATACGGATGTCGATTCATTCCTGATACATCTACCTCCCGCACATTCGACAGGTATTGGCCCTGCTGAACCCATCTCTTTTGTCGCTCCAACATAGGGAGAAGATTTATTACATGCGTTAGATGAGCTCCCCGAGGATCTACCTAGGCTTGACACACTCATGGATAATAACAACTTGGCTTCACAGATTGAGTTGTTCATGGGGGAGAAAGTTCAAGGAGATTCAATCTTGTTAACAACGCAAGTAGAGGCATCTGTCATGGATATGCCTTCTTCTACTCCGATAGAACCATTGACTGCCATGGTCACGGTTGATGTTGCTCCTTCATCTTTTGTTCTACCTCCTTGGTTGGGTGTTATCACTCAAAAGAGAAAGAAACTTGAAGGTCCCTATGAGGAATTTGATCTTGTCCCTAAGAGAAAACATCGCGTGTTGAGAAACAAGAAGGATAAGGTGGTCTCCAAGGTCAAAATTGATGACCAAAACGTCAAGTATGCAGAAGTTGTTGAACCTATTTCAGATAAGCCTGCGGATGAACTCAAGGCTATGGAATACAAGATCACCAGTGTAGAACTTGGTAAGTAGTCATTTGTGGGTTGTCAGATGGATGGTCATGATGCACTTGATCAATTGACAAAGAGATCTAACAAGCTCTGGCAAAAGAAACACACGCTGAAAGTGGAAAACATTTATCTACATGAAGCACTTGAGAAGAGCCTTTCTTCTCAGCAAGAGTGTGTACTTTCAGAGGATACTCAGTGGCACATTGGTTGTTTGGAGAAGAGGACCACAGTAATTTATGAGTGGGGCAGCCAACTGGAAAATTCAAGGCATGTTGATCATCAAAGATGCGCATCGCATATTCAGGAACATCAAGAAGACAACTGACCATTTGCAAGAGGTGGTTGGATCTTTTGATCACCAACTAAAGACTCTAAGTGAAGACTTGGAGGTACGAAAGAAAATGGCGGAAGTTGATCTTGATATCTTGTGTACCTATGAAATAGTCTCTTCAAAGGAGATGTATTTCAAATTTTTGGATCAATTGGTGAACAAGGAGCAAGTTTTGAAACACTTGATAAGAGATGTTCATGGAGCAATGCAGATATGCGCTAAGCATAAAGAGATCATTATTAAGGCCTTTGATGATTTGACATACAAGCTAGTGGCAGAAGGAGAATTGATCACAGTGGAGCAGGCATTGTCAAGGTTTGCACGAGTTATCCATCAGGAGCTGGAGATTAACACCTTCAGTTGTAGTGCCATGGATAAGCTGGTAGGATTCAGGGTTGCCTTGAGTCAGCTACAAAAATATTTGGGCAGATACAATGATGCGATCTCCAAGGCGAAAAGTGTTGCGTGTAAGACTGTGAACGTAGCTTGACAAATAGTTTCACCAGATCCATCTATTATGCATAAGTCTCTTTTCCAATTTGAGACACGCATTAATCTTCTTTAAAAAAGTGTTATTAGGACACTTAGTTTTTGTAAAAGTGTAAGATCTTTGACAGATTACACAAAAATATGTAAAGTGTTCTTATGTAATCATGCTGGAGGGACTTTAGGTTCATCAGCATTGAATAAGTCAAAGTTAGTTAGTTGTTGATAAGCTTTGAATAGGTCTTAGTTAGTTAGAGATAAGGTTTGAATAAATCAAAGTGGTTGAGGGTTCCCCTTTCTTCTCCACTTTCCTCTCTCCTATTTTCCTATATAAAGGAGGGAGCTCATTGTAAATAATCATCTTTTGTTGTGTGCAAGTAAACTATAGGCAAAACTCTAATAAAAGGACGACTTTGTGTTTCATTGTAAGAGAGTTGAGTATCTGAATAAAAGGAATAGAGATTGACAAACTTTGAGTTGTTGTCTTGACAATTGATGAATATTTTCTTATGTAGCATTTGTTAATCCTTGATTCAGATTGAATAGTTAACTTGTTTATTTCATTGGAGCATCTTTAATCCAACTTTTCTGAAGACTTTGTGCTTCAAGAGATTGGGGTTACTATAGAAAATAGTGGCTGTAATACTCCAAGGACTGAAGACTTTGGGGTTCAGTATTGGAACTTAGATACATAGAGTACTTATTTGAAGTGAGGACAAGAGACTTTGAGCTCTTAAGCCAATATCTGAGCCACTGGTATTACTGTTGCAAAGGGAACTATATGTGTTACAGTTCAGTTCTACTTGAAACCACCTGCGGTAAGAAGGGAGCCTCCCCTATTTCTGAGAGGAGAGATTAATCTCACACTGCTGTCTAAAATACATAGTTTGCAAGTTGTAGTCTTAGTGACTTGCATAATATTTAGCCAACACATCAGCATCAGGGATAGACAATTATTTTGTGTAGAAGAACACACCTAGAGCACAACCATCATTAGAGGCGACTAGATGGAATAAGGAGGCACATGAGAAAATAGATATTGTTGTTGTTGATTTTTGGTATTTCAAGAACATCTCATTGCGTGTGGTTGAAAGGCCCTATTGGCTTAATTTAGTGACAGCAATGACAGTTTCAGGAAAACGGTACAAGGCCCCTTCTCACAATGATTTGAGTGAGGTTAGTAAATAATCAAAATCCACTTGATTTCAATTTTAAATTTTAATTGTTTTTTCTTGTTTATTAAATCAAAATTATGTACTAAGACTAGACTTCACTTTGATTTTGTAGATTCCTCGTAAATGTTGTTGATAGGGCAAGAGCACTAGTGGAGGACCTAAAAAAAGAGTGGAGTAAATTTGGGTGCACCATTCTTTTTGATGGGTGGACAGATGGAAAAAACCAAACCATTATTAATTTTTTGGTTTCTTGCAAGGAAAATGTGGTGTTTTGGAAATCGGTTGATGCCTTTAACAAGATAAAAAATGCACAAACATTGGCATTAATGTTGGAGCATGTTGTCAGGGAGGTGGGAAACGAGAATGTGGTGCAAATCATCAAAGATAATGCGGCAACATATGTGTCAGCAGGTAATTTTATGTTGCATATGATTAAATATTAATAAGTGAAATTTAATTTAGTTTTGAGGTGAAAAATGGAAACTAATTATTGATTAGTTTTCCTAATATGCCAGGTAAAATCCTCCAAGAGAGGCACCCCACTCTTTTTTTGTAATGTTCTCGACTTGTTGTTTCAAGAAAAAATCTGCAAGCTCTCTCAATTTATGTGAAGTCTGTATCGTTCTTAGGTTTGCATAAGATATATGGATTTGCCTTTGTTCAACTTGGTTAATTAGAGAAGGAATGCAAAACATCAAATTGCCTAACCCACTAATGCTGAGAATTCTTTAATCCAATAATTTACACTATATATTAAGAGAGTTTTTCTTGCAATACATAATACTATCGATTGAATTCAATATTCAGAGTCAATACAATTAGAACAATTCACGCTACAGGTGTATACATTCAAATATGGGAAATCAAATGTTTGAGCACCTTATTTATATTTTGCACAAGAGTTCCAGCAGTGTTCGATGTAATGGCCATGCCACCTCAACTATCTGCATGTCCCTGTGGTCTGGCTTGTCAAGGAATCTAGGTGCTTGTTGTATGTACACGCCAGACTGATTATGTTAATGCCCACGACCAGTATGCTAGTGGCTGCATAGACCCGATGGCCCATGTTAGAAGACTGGCCCTCCACATTGTATACAAGAGTGTGTGATCTCCTGCAATGTTGTAAGGATACACTCTTTTTTGGGTTGAGTGATATGCCAAACTCCCTACACCTTTTGAATACTTGCCTCAAACACAGTAAATGGTCTGGTGTACTTTTTGGAAAAACACTCACATCATCCAAATAAATCAATAGAAATTTCTGATTTAAACCCCAAAAAGCATGCTCAATGGCCTTCTGAAACGTAGCACCAACATTGGACAGACCGAAAGGCATCCTCTTGTAGGCCATAGTTCCCCACTTAGTCATGAAAGTTGTCTTGAACTGATCACTCTCACAGACACGAACCTGATTGTAACCCGAAAAACCCATCAAGTAGAGAAACCCTCTCAGAACCAGCAACTAATTGCAATATCTGCTCCATAGAAGGCAGTGGATGGTGATCTTTTAGTGACGCCCTGTTAAGGTCTCTAAAATCCATGCACAACCGGATTTCATCATTCTTTATCCTTATCAGTAATAAATTAGAAACCCAAGAAGTGTATTTTACAGGAAAAATAAAGCCTCCTTCAATTAACTTGGTCAACTCCTTAATCATCAAAGGTTCTAACCTCGGATTCAGGGGTCTTTGTTTCTGCCTAACAGGTTTAGAATTCAGGTCTAAATCTATAGTATGCTCAACTATGTTTGGATCAAATTCCTTAAGGTCAGAGTATTGCAAAGCAAAAACTTCAATAAACTATTGACACAAATTTTTAAATTGTTGTTTCTCTTCAAATGAGCATACCTTTCCCACCTTAAGGAACTTCCCTTCTGATATTTCCAGCTCTTCATAATAATCCTCCTTGATTTGTATTCCAGCCTTACCCTATTTAAGTTGATCATCACTATTGAAAGTGGATTCCAAAGTGACTAATCACTTGGGAACTTTGATTGTTCTTAACTGAATAAGTTGGTCACCATACTGTTGTTTTATTTTATCCTAATTTGTTACAGCATACTACTTTTCTTCCAACAAAAAGGTAAGATTTTTCTTATCATTATCAAACACCTGCCAATTGACATCATTATCTAGAATGGAAGGCCGGGTAACCATCTTGACATACTGTTGTACTTTTTCCTTCCTTAGATCATCCACACGATCATACTGTGCACCAATGGAAACTAGTCGATCTGCATGTGTGTTTTGACTTCTCGGTATTGAAACAATGTTGAAAGCATCAAAATCTTTAATAATATCCCAAACTCTATTTCTGTAACACTTCAAAGCATTGTTCTTAGCAACATTCAAGCCTCTAACCTAATTTACCACTAATTCACTATCTCCACACTCCTTTACATAGCGGATTCCCGACTTCCCTACCCATTCAAGACCTTGAACAAGGCCTTCGTATTCTGCAATATTATTTGTTCATGAGAAAGCTAAGAGGAAAGCTAAAAAATACTTATCTCCTTGAGGTGACACAAGCATAGCTCCCCCACCAACACCATTTTTACTTTGAGCTCCATCAAAAAACATCTCCCATAACTCATTTTGTTGACTAACCAGCTCTTCTGGATCTTTCTCCAAGTTAGGAATTTCTGAACCAACTTCATGTATCACATAGTTACCCATGCTGGCTTCAATGACAATTTTGTTTGAACAATCAACAACATTTTCTGTTGCCCATTCATGCAATAGTAAATCTGGATCACCTTCCTCTTCTTGACAAGGGGTTACAACATTTTGGTTTAAAGTTGCTGTATCTGAAACAATATTAACCAGGGTGGGATGGTATGGCTCTATATGGTCTCTAGCCAACCTTTCTGATTTGATAGTAACTTTGGTCCCATACCTAGTCCTAAACAGCATATGCGACCAATTAGCATACAAATATCCTCCTATCTTAGCCGTAAAATCCTTTGAAAGACACATGGCAAAATATGGAGGTAGGTCAAAGACACAAATGTATTGAGGGACAACAAAATTTGGGCAGCCATGTAAGGTAAGCTTTAAACCTTTAATGATGCCTAAGGTTTTTATGGTTGTGCCATCCAATTGAACAACTCCTTTCTTTAGTAGCTGGTATTTAAGACCTAATTTATCAGCTATTTCCTTGGGCATTAAAGAGTTGCTAGCTCCACTATCTACCATACAATTGTGAATCAATTTATCATCGATAATCAATGTCAAATAGAAAGGAGGTGGTTTAAGATCTTTAAATACCCCTTTATTAGGCATGTTTTTATATTGCAAGTGATTAGTGAGCACGCTGCCATTGATGCCCACTATGGAATCATTTGAACCCCTCAAATCCTTCAAAGCTTCATGTAACATGTTCTTCTGACCCGACATAGATAGAGTCGCACAGACATATTCATGTTCATCTTTTTCATACTCTATACAACATTAAAAGGCACAACAGGATTTACCTTTTGATGAATCTTCCCAGCATCACGATTTGCTTGTAAGTGTGGCTGGTCCTTAACTCGATTGGGCTGATCTCTCTTTAATATTTGGACTTTTGAAATGGTTGGCATGGATGTTCCTGCAATTGCCTTCCCTTTATCTGTTGTTTGTCTCTTATCAACTGGTTTTTCAATCTCATAAGCTCTCTTCTTTGCTTTGGTCTATGTTGCAATTGAAGGGGTATCCATGTTTACACCACAAAATTCTTCCCCTTGCCAATTCAGCGGACCATTTTTACTTGGAACCTTATTCTTTTACTGTGAACCTTCATCATGACATAAATCTTGTTGTGTTGATGATGTACCCTGAACCATTAATGCTTGGTTAATCACGTCATTTGAACATGTACTTTGGTTATGTGGCTAATTGCACGGAAAACACCATTCGTAATCAGCGACAAGATTATTTTGCGCAGGTACTAGATCCTTGACTGTACTAACCGAGGCGGGATCATATGTTTGAAATGGCCTCTGGTTAATATTATGTTTGTTACCTTGGTAACCACCTTGGTAAGGCTGCCTATTGCTTTGGTATGAATGACCTTGACCTTGCTACTGTAAATTATTATTTGCCTAATAAGGCCTTGGATTTTGAAATTGCCGCTTCTTGAGGCTGGGCAGCTCATTGTCAAATGTTTGCAAAATCCCTTTGATTTCTTGTAAATCATTTGTTTGGGCTGCAACACCATTTGTAGAAACTTCCTGCTATGTATTTGGAGCTGGTAGTGTTGGTACTGTTGGTATTACTGCCAGTGGAATTTCTTGTAATGGCACCACAAGCTGAGGAATCGGTGCTACAGGAAAAATAGGCATGAGCGGCCTTGGGGCTATCTGTCTAGCCTGTATTAGGTTATTCTCTGCTCTAATAGCCAGTTGATAGGCTGCAAGCAGTGTGTTACCTCCCAAAGTCTGAATCATGAAAGCAATGCTGCTATTGAATGCTCTTAAGTAATACAAGAATGCATGCTCAGTTGTAGGCCTTACTACTGTAGGAATTCGCTCCCACGTTTTCTGGAATCTAAAGTTAAAATTTGTAACTTGTTCATGTGACGCTCTTTGAATAGTGGATAGTTGTTGTACCAATGATAAATGTTCTGAATTATCAAGGAATCACACAAGGCTCCTCCAAGCTGATCCCAACTGGTAATTGTTCCTGCAACCAACCTTCTATACCATTCAAGTGCTTTCCCTCTAAAAGACACAGCTGATTATCTTATTGCCACATTGTCCTCTGTGATATGATGCAGAGCACATACGTTTTCTATATCCTGTATATGCTCAACAAGAGTAACTTGATCCTCCCTAGAAAAATATGGCAAACTTTTGAGAGAAGCCACTAGTATAGCACCATGTTATGCTAGATTTAAGGGACTTCCTTGGTTAAAGACAACAAAAAATTGAGCCATTGGGGCCTGGGGAACTTGCCTCCTTGGTAACTAAAAAGTACCAGCTCTAAAACTTGGTACTGTTGTTGCACTAACTCTTGCAACAAGAGGTATTGACCTTGTTCTTCTAGTATAAACAAGAGTCTCTTGAACTCTTTTTGCATCTCTTCGTACTCTCCTAGGTTGAGATAGCTCCCTGTACTGAAAATCTCTAGAGCTTCTTGTAAGTATCCTTCTCATAAAAACCTATCAGCACATATACTGCGGATTCCTCACCAATGGAGTCGCCAACTGTGCTTTGAACTTCTTGAAAAGTTCTAAAATTTTGCAAGTTGCACAGTAAAACCAGCAAAGGGAAAGGGAAAGGGAAAAGGAAAATGAAATGGAGAAAAACTGAAATAAAAGCCTAAGACTTGAAAACTGCACTTAAATAAAGTGTATACCAAACTGAAGGAAAACTGAAAAAAATAAAAATTCAGTTGACGCCCTTAACTCAAATGCAGAAAAACACTACTATCACAACCTATTATGGATTCCCATGCATAAATATTTCATTGAGTGTTTAAAATGACACAAGCATTAAGGAGGAAAGATAATTTCACAAACTGGTTCTTGAACATTAGGTAACACAGCCAACAACATGCACAAGCAATCACTTACAGAAAAATGTAAAAGATTTGTGAGACAGAAGTTATAAAGGAAGGTTCTAACAACACTTCACTTACACCTTATCAATCACATAACATCACACTGAACTGCAATAATGACTTGGGTGAAGGAAAAGTACTCTGCAAATAAGATAAGACTTGCAATATATTCCACTTCCAATAAACTGAGTTACAGAAACAATGAGAAAAAGAGACCCAGCTCTGCAAAAATACTAAGGCTCTTCAATTCACTAATCAGAACTAACTGAAGAAAATGAGTCCAAACTCACTTAATACATCTCAAAACCTCCCAAGGTCGAATTTAGAAAGATAGCCCCAAAAATAGCCACTCCACTCTCTCCAAAATAAAGTCATTTTATTAAAAAGTCTCCTTAAGTCATTAACAACCCCATGACTCATCAAAACAGCCCCAAAAGATTCTCCAACTAAACACAACCACCCTCCAAAATCTAGGGGAAAGTCAAATTCAACCCTAATTTTCCTCCAACAAACCCTACATTCCCTCTAAATGCTAGAAGACCTCCTCCACCCTCCTAAAAACTCTCAAGCTCATTCAAATCCCTGATGAAGTTATGAAGACTTGGCAATTCAGCACATGTTGGTCATTACATCTTGTTTAATACTTAATAATTGGTTTATAAGGTACCAATTATTAAACTTAAACACAAAAGATGCCAAATACAATAATAATAATAATATCATAACTCAAAATTTAAAATTTACCTTATAAATTTATTCATATTAAGGAATAATAAAATATATTTAACAAATATAAATAAAAACTTATACTTGTTAAATGAATTTTAATATAACTTAATATTAATAAATAAATAAGATAGGTTTTAAAATAAACTAATGATAAGTATACTATTACCTTATCAAAACATTTTTGTAAACTATAAAGGGGTAACCCTTATATTCCCCTGGCATAACAAGGAAAGAACAACTCGACTTTGGTAAAGAATTTTTGTTTATAAGAAAAAGTTACCATAAAAAGAAAAGTCTTCAACGAAGACTATAGAGTATACAATCCCTAAAGTCAGCTCATTCTTCATTTGCAAGATGAAGGAGAAAGAGACGTCGCCGCCATGCTCTCTGGAAGGATTTTTCTTTGAAGGTTTTTGCTTGTGTGAGGTGTCGCCATTGGAAATATTTCTAACATAAACACACACGCTGAGACCATTCTCCATCAAAATTCGTCATGTTTTCTTCAACCTACAGGTACTTTACCCTTAGTTCACTTGTAAAAACGAAGAGAAACAACATTTTCTTTAAAAAAATTGGGCTATTCTTTCTGTCATTTTTTAAACGTTTCTGTTGTTTTTAAAAATGGTTCGTGTATTCTCTGCTTCAGCATTTTCCTTCTGCATTTTGTATAGATTTTTCCTTTTCCTTTGTGAAACTTGCATTCAAGAAAAAAAAATTCTTCTTACAACGAGGACCTGGGCTTTGCAGATTCAAATCTGTTTTCACTATCTCGTTGGTCTTTCCAACCCTAAATTTGTTGATAGTAGGCTTCCATACGCCAAGAGATCTGAGTGTATTATGTACAACATCACTAGCTAACCGCACACACAGAACACCAACATTATGCTCACTGTTGGGAATGAGATGTGGAAATAGTAACTGTTTTCTTGCACACATTCTGAATGAATTTCATTTTCCAGCATTCCTTTAGAAATTTTATTCTCCAAGGACTGGATTTTATGTGAATATTGCTCTGATTTTCCTAAAATTTTACATGTGCCTAGACGGTTTTCATTGCAATCTCCCATACTTGATATTCTAGACTTCATGCGAAGATACCCATCAAGGTTTCCTTTCTCAAATTCCTCTTCTTTGTTGTAAATTGTTTCAAATGAAGAGTTGCCTAGGAACGACTGGCATTTCTCATTTGTATTCCATTTGACATGTAGGACTACATTTCTACTGTCATCAGTAGATGTCTTGGTTTGCTTGGTTGTTGAGGCATTTTGAATGGCATCAACCTCACCGATAAAGTTCAAGTACTTCTCTGTCATCTTAGATGATTTTCTTACCCTTTCTGGTATGGCAGCACTATTTTCTTAAATGATATAAGGAAGACTATTAGTTGATTACAATTTGTATCCAGCTTCTTCCATGGAAAGTCTACATGTTTCTTCCCTTCAGATATTTTTGACATCTTGCACTTTATCACTAGCCCATAAAGAATCTTCTCACCAAGCTTTTAAGGTTCATTGAAATGCAAAATATGTATCAGAACCCTCTATGTATCATGGTCCATTGCATAAAAACTTATCAGCACTGGTACTCCTTTACTCCACTAGTGTTTAATGAAATCTCATTATCCTTGCACTATACTAACCTTCCTTCACATTAACAACAGCCAGTCACAGTTTGCAATTCCACTGTTAATAATAAAAACTGTAAGGAACCTAGTCACCACTTGTTGACTGAATTTCATGTTGTTGTCCAATAAACTATAAGGTTTCAATCACAAAGGTATTATCCCTTAAACGAATTATAAATCTGTCTATTTTTTAATAATTTGCATTTGAATACAATAAAAAGTTCCATGAAGAAAAACCACACGCCCCTTTGATATTGTTTTTATCTTTCTCAACTGGATATGCCTATCATTGACATGCTAGGATCAAGCCCTAGTGGGAGCCGCATTTACGTCCACATGTCAATGATAGACATAATGTTGCACAGGAAACAAACTAGTTAGGAAAAATCAGCACAGCTTTGAAATTTGTCAATATTCATGAATGTATGGGATATACTGAGGAGGTAAGTTGGTCGTTGCTTAGATTTTTTTTGGATCTAACTCCTTATTATCACTTGCAGGATTTAGCACATGAGCGTGGAAAAACAAGGCAGCGAAAGCACAAGAAACACGAGCAGTCGGCATCATAGCCAGTCATTTAGCCAATGACTGACCCCTATCAACATTTTAATTCCCTTTTGCTTTATACATGCATTTATATTGTTTAAATCAAGCCTTATGATTTTCTTAGCTAGTTTGACGGATTGTGTGAAGCATAATAAACACTTGATGAATAAAGTTTTACATTTTTAGAAAAGATCAAAAGTTAATCAGATTGTTGTCTTTTTCCTTCTTTTCTTCATAAAATGCAGAACTTGTATGCATGTATAAATCTAAATAATTATCATAAGAATGAATATTCAGAACTCTTAGCAAGACTCTACCTAGTTAAACCAGTAGGTGAAAATGGGTAACAGAGTGATCGATGAGAAGGTTAAGTGATCGGTGAACAGAAACAGTGTTATTCAACAGGCTAAGTGTTTATGTTCATGAGCTACCGATGGCAGATCTTGTATCGATGAATGGTATTGATGCGGCGGTGATTAACGATGAATGATTTTTGATCTGATGACATGTATTCATTATTTGAGGTGATGATTTGGCATCACATTCATCGATGTTATCGTGTGGAGAAGCTTCTTGAGGAAGTTTAAGTATAGTCAAAACTTGTTTGGCTCTTTGGCTCAATCTCATATGTAAATCATTGTATAGGCTGACGCGGTCTTGGAAATATGTTGTGTATTTAATTTTTTTGTTTGGCTCACTGGACTTGAGCAGGATGCTTTGTGATTTCATTTTAGGGTTTGATCAAGGAAGTGAACTTAGTAGTTCATTCTATAATGGTTGATGTTCAATGCAAAGTGTTGATTGTGTGTGTTGTGCAAGTGCGGTGTAAGGTGCATATTGCGATCAAGCCAGGGAAGAATTAAGTATGCTCAGAAGATATTGTGTGCTTCAGTGGATCTGATCAAACAGTGGTAGTGCTAATTTCTAGATCAATGTTGTTGTTGTTCCCTAATAGTTACAACGGTTGAAATCCCCTAAGAGAGTAGATCCTAACAGATCTTTATTGTAAATCCTCTAACAATTTGACACATTGGCTTGTGTTTTTAAGTCCTCTAAAAAAGCTACTCTTAGCAGGGTAAAGGTTCTAACGGACCTAAGGTAAATCCCTTAACCGGGTAGCACTTAGCAGTGCTATTGTAAACTCCTAACAGGATTAAGCTCCTCACAAGGCGTACTTCAGAAGAGTACATTATTTTAGTGGGTAATAATCCCCACCATGGTTTTTTCCCCTATTTGGGTTTCCAAGAGATAAATCTGTGTCAAATTTGTGGATGATCTTGGATGTTTAAGTTTTTCATTTACTGCTATTAAGGTTAATCTTGTGAATGGTGATTAAAGTTTAAGTGGTTGTAAAGTTGGCTTATTTGGTATAAATTATCGATTCAACCCCCCCCCCTAGTAATCTGACCTCAAGTCTAACAATTGGTATCATAGAGCTCTGGTCCTCTTTTGTGGTGAAGCTTAACAGCTTGAGGTTAAGATCTAAGATGATGCAAAAGGAAGGTCCTAAATTCACAAGAGAGAACTACTCCATATGGTACGGTCGGATGAAGCTCTATCTAAAGGGCTTGTGAGATCAGTATTGGGATCATGTGTTAAATAGGTACTAAAATTTTCTAATCCTAAACGCGTCAAGACAATCTACCTGGTATTCACACTACCCTATCATAAGTGAACATGTTTGTGCATTTTTATGTCTCCTGGAGGTCATTTGATCAATTTCCAAAGGCTATTGTTAAGCCTACTTGACTTTTTTTGGATCATAATATAGAAGATATCAAAACTTTTAGTGGCCGCTTGTTTAATGATTTTTGCTCTAGGTACACAGAGGACCACATTCAAACAGTTGAAAAGAAAATTTGTTTAAGAGTTAAACAAAATTTAAGTAGGGTCCTGTATAGTCGGAAAATGGAAGCACTTCCATTGTATACTGGTTTATCCTTTTGAGTAAGTGGTTTGGGGTCATTTCAAGTGCCTTGAATGGGTCTCCGACTTGGATCTGGCTTTTCCCCTGTTCTACCCCATTTTCCACTTCTCTCCAGTCTGTTTTTGGCATCCTGAACTACAGATCAAAGATTCTTGACCTCAGGGTCAAGGTTGACCTTTTAGGTCAAGGTCGACCTCGACCTTGACCCAGGGTCCAAATTTCAAGATCCCACAGTTCCGGATCTCGGGCTTCAGAAATATTTAATTTCCCGCTTCCGGGTCGGCTGTTTTGGGTTCCGAAACGATGACTCTTAAATTATATTTAATATAGGTCCACTTCTAGGGGTATAGGTCTAATGGGAATTTAATGCTCCTATGTAGGCCTCTCTAGAAGATTGTGCCCTAGATTTGTATAAAAGGAAGCTTTCTCCTCTCATTTTCTCTAACCATGAAATCATAAGGTACTTGAAGCAAGCAATAATCCATTGAAGCAAGCATCTACTCTCGAGCATTCAAGCATTTCTCAAGCACTCACTTCATCAAGGAGATCCATTGGTAGCTATTGAAGGAATCAAGCTCTATGGAGCCCTCTTGTTTAATATTTCTCCATCCACATTCCTCCAAGCTTCTTCCTATTCCTAGATCCATTCAAGATTGGTGTTAAAGATCCAAAATCAATTGATTTGAGACATTCTACATCATACATTCTATACTCTACATCCATTTGGTGCATACATACTTGTGGATCCACGAATTTGAATCCACCACAAAGGCTTCTATACAAGCAAGGTGAATTTGTTTATTTACTTTGTTTAGTTATATGCAATTTCAATTCGATAAGGTTAACTCCAAAACCGGGGTTTGACCAAGGCAAACCCCTCCCCCCAACAAAAATACCATTTTTCTTGCAGGTACATGTTTGGGACATCGAATTAAAGTGCAGATCTGGATACCCTTTTCGGCAAACTTTCGGGATCCGCGAATAGATTTTCCGCCGGAGCTGTGCAGGTCTAGGTCGACTTTTTGGGGTCAAGGGTGACATTTTGGGGTCGAGGTTGACCTTGACCTAGGTCAAGGAAGACCTCAACCCTGACCTAGGTCAGAATCGGAAATTCTGGGTCAATGTCGACATTCTCAACTAGGTCAAAATAGACCTTTCTCAGAAAAGAAAAAGATTTCTGGGTTTTGTGCATCTTGCAGTTTCAGTTCAAGATTGCAGAAATCAACTGTTTTAGAGACCGTCTAACAGGGTTTTCAGCAAGTTCTTTTTCAGAGGTAAGTATTTTAATCCAATTTCCTTTGTAATCATTTCCAGATTTACACCCCTTATCAATTACAATTAAATGTAAGTGGATAATATGTGCATAGGGACTTTTATGAGCAAACCAACATTGTTCTAAACCCTATCCATATTTTCTACCTAACAGGTCCACTAGGGACCCAACATTCACCATGGAATGACGAACCTACGATGCCAGATATTTTTAATTTTGAGGTATTTCTTTTATCAGTAAACACTTTTGACTAGAGCTATGAACTAGTGGGTCACATTTGGGAGACCTCATCCCCAAGGTGATTACATCTCAAAGTTCGAGGCATTAACGCCTCTCATATTTGTCTCGTGTTGTAGCCTCTCCGCTCCGCCTCATCGCTGCAAATTCTCCTTATATCTCCCCTTCCTCCTTATATGTCCTTGCGCGAAGCCGACCATTTTGTTGACGCCCACCTTATCTCTCTAATCGTCAACTATCCCTTTATGCCTCCCTCCTTATTTCTTTACTGCCAGCAGAGCCACCTCCTTATGCCTTCCATTAAATCTCCTTATGACTCCATTGGGGTCAGCGCCAAGGATCAATATCTCCTTATCTCTACCTCGACAACATTTCTAGTCTGTATACCCCCCCTCCTGTCGAACCTTATATCTCCTTCACATGGTAGTCAACACCGACGTTAGCAACTTGAAAGGAATGGGTACAAAAGTCTGCATCATACACGATCTTATCCTTTTTTATTTGTGCAATCATTACGAACACTCGCGGGTTGGGCTAGTTTTTCGAACTTATAACATACCTATCAACAGGGATCGCGACCACCTTCACGCTGCGGGGTCATCCTCATTTTTAATGTATTTATTATTTAAGTCATTTTCAGTGATTTCAAAAATAAATTATTGTAGGACACGTCTGTTCCTTTCAAATGAAACAAAAAAGGAATATAAGTTAAAATAAAAACTATGCCATGTATGTAATAAGAGCATTGTCGCAGGCCAAAGTCAAATAATTTGAAATGCCTTGCAATGTTGCAAGTGAGTACTAATAACTATTAGATGTTTGTTTTACAATAAAATTGCTTTTTTTAGCTTTTTTTTTGTAACGTCCCCATTTTTAATAAATTTATTTTTAATTAATTATTTGGTCCCTATTTAAAAAAAATATTATTAAGGACCTTTAATTAATTAATGGGGGGGCTTTTTATTTAATTATTGTCCGTAGGTGTTTACCAGGTCGGCGTTCTTTTGTAAACCCTCCGGAGTTTCTCCGAAGGGGTATTTATGCCCGGCATGTAGGTAGTTGTAGGTATGTTGAGATTTGATATTTTATTTATATTTGTGAATTCCTGTTGGGATTCTGTTGGCTGCCATTTCGGAGGTGAAAGATCCTCCCTATTTGGTTTATTGTTGTTTTGGTGGTTCATAGCCACCCTAGTATGACGTCAGGAATATCAATCCGATATTTCACTGTGTGCCAAAACTGTTGTGCTTGTTTGTTTCGGATCTGGCAACTCTGAAACACAACCTTTGTATACATCTATTTGCATATTTGGAATTATTCAACTGGTGGCATCGTTCGCACTTGGCATTCGGTATTCTTGGCACTCTTATTATTTGAATTACTTTTGGCATCATTGGCATCTGGCGTTTATCTCTAATTGGGCGATCGGGAGTTATATAATCATATTGTTATTCCCACTTGCATTTCTTGTCTCAATACTATCGAGTTCTGGTAGCTTATCTAGTTTAGCATCGGCACAGAGGAAATACGTTGGATCTAGACACATCAAGGTACCAGACGTAGGCATCCGACATACCGTACGACCCCCACTATTACCGTATAGCCTACAACAAACCACCGTCTGGCACCCCCAGTATTCACCATACGGTCCTGCAACTCATTCACCATACAGCCACAACCAGTTCGTACGGCCTGCAAGACATCGTACGGTACTAAGTAGCGTAAAGCCTCAGGAACCACTCGACAACCCTCCAGCTCGTACGACCTCAAGTGTCTGTGTCTGCACGGTTCCGCTGTCTGTACGGTCAGCTTTACCTCCCCACCATATGATCATCTTCCATACCCTATGCAGCTACTCTCGAACACACGACAGGTACCTTTGTTGCACAGCATCCCTTTGGGGTAAGAGAGTCCGTCCGGGGTTGGAACATTACAGTGGTATCAGAGTTGGTGATCTTGCCAACCTGTTGGGATGATTGAGAGATTTTGGGATTTGGATCACACTATGGTACCCAGCAGTGATGGACAGTGGTGTTTGAAGGCACTACAAAGGATTGGCAAAGAGCTCACCGAGGGTATTGATCTTCCACTAGATATATTGGAAGTATGTTTGTGTAAGGTTGACCAATTACCTTCACAATTTATTCAAAGGATCCTTTCTCCAATTAAGGATGCCTTAAGTCAACCTAGGCTATTGAGACACCATGACAAGGAAATGAAGTTGGCAGCTGCAGCATGTCTCAGTGAGATTTTGAGAATCTGGGCTCCTAGAGAACCGTATGATGACAACACCATGATAGAGATATTGCATTTGATCATTGACTGCTTTCAGAGTCTTGATGACTTCAATGGTGACCCTTTTCGTAGGAGATCTACAATATTAGAGAATTGTGCAAATGTCAAAGTAAGTAACATCCTCTTAGATCTAGAGTTGCAAGACTTGATCCATGATATGTTTCATCACTTCTTGGTCACAATCAAGGAGTGTCATGATACTAAGGTTTTGGTTGCTATGGAGAGCCTTATGATCTCATGCATTGAAAAGATGGATGAAATATCCCAACCTATCATATCTATGTTGTGGGTTGTTCGTAATCTAGAATGTGTCCCGCCTGTGGCAGTGTGTAGATTGGTGAGTAACGTATTCAAGCATTGTGAAGAAAAACTAATATCTCATTTGCACAAGTGGGAGAAAGTAGATGACAACGATAAGGGTGATGCATTACACGAGGGTAAAGGCACGATTACAGGGCTGCTCTAGGAGGATCTGCTAAATCTTGCTATTACACGTACATGTGGAGAACACCAAAAAAATGAAGAAGTTGTTTGCATGGATCTGGCCAAGACAACCTGGACAAATCAAGGTAACATAAGCTCTGCCATTGCTCCATTTCATCATCCAGGACTTCAGTTTGTTGAGTATGGAGCCCTTCCTTATGTGCAGAAAGTTGTGCCTGTCGCTAAGGCCTTGTCCATCGTCGACGCTGTGTTTGTCGACGAGGCTGTGTTTGTCATCGAGGCCTTGTTTGCCACCGAGACCATGCCTATAGCTGAGGGTCCGTAAGTTGTCGAGACTATGTCTGTAGCTGAGGCTCCATCAGATGTTGAGACTATCTGTCGTCGAGGCCTTGTCTATCGCCGAGGCTGTGTTCGTCGTCGAGGCCCTGTCTGTCGCCGAGGCTGTGTTAGTCACCGAGGTTGTGTCTGTCGCCGAGGCCCTGTCTATTGCCGAAGCTCTATCCGTCATCGAGGCTCAGTTTGTTGCCAAGATTCTCTCTGTCGCCATCACTGTCATCATCGAGACTCTATTCGCCGCCGAGGTCCTCTCCGTCATCGTCGTCATCGAGACTCTGTCCACCGTCGAGGCTGTGTATGTAGCCAAGGCTCCGTCTTTCGTTGAGGCCTTGTCCACCGTCGAGGCTATGTCAGTCGCCGAGGCTGTGTTTGTCGCCAAGGCCCTATCTGCCACCGAGACCATGTCTGTAGCCGAGGCTCCGTCAGTTTTCGAGACCGTGTCTGTAGTCGAGGCTCTGTCAGTTGTCGAGACTGTGTCTGTTATTGAGGCCCACTCTGTCACCGAGGCTGTGTTCATCGCTGAGACCTTGTTTGTCACTGAGGTTGTGTTAGTCGCCGAGGCTGTGTCTGTCGCTGAGGCCCTGTCTTTCGCCAAAGCTCTGTCCGTCGTCAAGGCTCAGTTTGTCGCCAAGCTTCTCTCTATCTCCATCACCGTCGCCATCGAGACTCTATTCACCACCGAGGTCCTCTTCATTGTCATCGCTGCCGAGACTATCTGTCGTCGAGGCTTTATATGTAGCCGAGGCTCTGTCCGTCGCAGAGGCTCTCTCTGTCGCCGTCGCCGCCGAGGCTCTGTTCGTTGCCGTGGTGTCTTTGTCTGTGTCCCTTGCCATCATTGTGCCCGCAGTTGGGAACGTGGCCAAGTTCGTGTCAGCATCAACGTTTGTGTCTATGCATGTATTGGAAGAGATTGTTGAACATGAGGGAGTGAAAGATTTCTTGGATTGGCGTTGTTGGGATCCTGGTGAAGGGCATGGCAATGTTTATATCAGAGTGGCGCAAAGAAGGCTCGATGATGGTTTACTCGTCCCAACTAAATCTAACCATGTGCATATGGTCCAAAAACAATATAGAGTTTTCAACATATATTACTACCAACATCCGCATAGGCTTCGGATCTCAGGATTGATGTGTTTGATGTTTGGTTTCATTAGGATCCTGGTGACTCTGGGCATGGCAACAATTATATCAGAGTAGAGCAACAGAAACTTGATGGAGAGTTACTTTTCTCACTTACTTCCAAGCGCATGTGTGTGGTCACGTCGCGGCTTGAGGGTTCCAGTGGATACAGTTATCAGTGTCCGCACCTAGTTTGGAATCCTGGAGTATTGATGATGGATTACTTGAGAACAAGCAATCTTTGGGCCGCGAGGTTTTGTAATGTCCCCATTTTTAATAAATTAATTTTTAATTAATTATTTGGTCCCTATTTAAAAGAAATATTATTAAGGACCTTTAATTAATTAATGGGGGGGCTTTTTATTTAATTATTGTCCGTAGGTGTTTACCAAGTCGGTGTTCTTTTGTAAACCCTCAGGAAATTCTCTGAAGGGGTATTTATGCCTGGCATGTAGGTAGTTGTAGGTATGTTGAGATTTGATATTTTATTTATATTTGTGAATTCCTGTTGGGATTCTGCTGGCTACCATTTCGGAGGTGAAAGATCCTCCCTATTTAGTTTATTACAGTTTCGGTGGTTCACAGCCACCCTAGTCTGTCGTCGGGAATATCAATCCGATATTTCACTATGTGCCAAAACTGTTATGCTTGTTTGTTTCGGATCTGGGAACTCTGAAACACAACCTTTGTATACATCTATTCGCATATTTGGAATTATTCAACTGGTGGCATCGTTCATACTTGGCATTTGGTATTCTTGGCACTATTATTATTTGAATTACTTTTGGCGTCATTGGCATCTAGCGTTTATCTCTAATTAGGAAATTGGGAGTTATATAATCATATTGTTATTCCCACTTGCATTTCTTGTCTCAATACTATCGAATTCTGGTAGCTTATCTGGTTCAACATTGGCACGGAGGAAATACGGTGGATCTAGACACATCAAGGTACCAGACACAGGCATCCGACATACCTTACGACCCCCACTATTACCGTACGGCATACAACAAACCACCATCTGACACCCCCAGTATTCACCACACAGTCCTGCAACTCATTCACCGTACGACCACAACCAGTCTGTACGGCTTGTAAGACACCATATAGTCCTGAGTACCGTACGGCCTCAAGAACCTCTTGGCAACCCTCCAGCTCGTACGGCCTCAAGTGTCTGTGTCCGCACGGTTTGGCCATCCGTACGGTCAGCTTTACCTCCCCAACGTACGATCATCTTCCATATCGTACGTAGCTACTCTCGAACACATGACAGGTACCTTTGTTGGACAGCATCCCTCTGGGGTAAGAGAGTCCGTCCGGGATCAGAACATTACATTTTTCATGAACTATTAGATGTTTGTTTCACAATCGATTATGAAAATCTCTAGTTATTTTTAACAATTATCATCGACAAGCTATTATATATGCTTCATTGATGAAACCGACCTGGACAAACTAACTATAAATAGTATGCCAAAACGGCATCCAAACACCTCAAATTGACCTACAACAAAAACTGCCTAGGCCCAATGGCCTCAAAGTCCATTAAATGTCCTAGTTAGCCTACAGGACCATGAAGAAATAGGCTAATCACAAACGCATACAAATTGTCCCCAAAAAGGGACATTACACTTATAAGGTTGGGAATTGAATACTCGAATCATTTTGCAGGTGAAAGTTAGGAGCTGAATTAACCAAAATCCTTATCTCTCTACCAATGGCATTGCCTCTTTGGACAACCTCTTAAACAATCCTCCTTGTAGCAAGTGTGTGATATAAATGGCAAATCTTTCATTAACCCTCCATATGAGTTCATCTAGACAATCATATGTCATAAGTTGTCCTTTCTTGTTCTCTACCTTGCCCTTGCATATTAAACCTGTGTACTTGATGTTCCTTGCCAATAGGTAGAACATGCAAGAGCTCATAGAGGTCTTTGTATTATGCAAGTTCCCAAACTAGATGTCCACGTTGTCGCTTATCATCTTAGCCCAATTGATCATTGTTCCTGTTGAGAAATCTTCCATCAAATAGAACATCCAATTCCCAAATAAAGCCCTTTAAGGTTCTCCTATGGCCCTATTAAGCATGAAGATCATATCATTGTACTCAACCTTGAAGTCTATACTTATGAGTTTCTTGGTTAACTTTGAATGATGCCTCCTAGGTTCATTGATCCATCATTTGTTTATGATGTCCATACATGACTTTGGTCTCTTCCCGAACATGGACCTTTGGTAAGTGTTGATTATCCCTAACTGTGGATCATTGTGACTTGCACACTCCACCATGAGTTCATTGGAATGGACAGATAATGGGAATCATGCTGCATGAATTTCACTCTTCATAATGTTCATAGCCATTGGTGAAGCCAACAAATCTTGGGTTCCAAACATCCTTCACTTCATCATATTCATGTAAGTGGTGCTCGAAGTTGGTATCTCTAATCTTATTCCATTTGGAAAACATTCGGGACTCAGGGTAATAGCCTTCCATGATTGTTTGCATCTGCACTTTCCAATTTACCGGCCCTCGTCTAGCTTCAATCATTGTCCTATGTGAAGCTCAAAATTAGAATTTGGCAAAAAAATCTATTGTAAAGGAGATTTTAAGAACTTGTGTAAAGTATGAGGATCACAACTTCTTCATCTTCTGATGATTAATTATGATCTTCCTCTTTAAATCTGCATTGAATCTTTACTTGGATCACTAGTAGTTAATGGTCCTATCTCTGATCAATTCGCCTTTATTGTCTCCCTTTTAACTCCAATCTTTGCTCACCCCTTTGCATTGTACTCCTCTCTTGTTGCTTCATGATTTTTAAATTTGTTTTGGACCAAGGCATGCATCTCTACAACAAATTTGCGATAATATATTTTAGCCTTTTAAAACATGCCGAACATATTTGCCTTTTAAAACATGGGGACCCATGAAAATTAACTTCTATTTAATTTCCTTTGGTTTGAATTTAATTTGTTTTTCAAAAGGTCATAAAGTCCATAAGGGGAGAATTGTTGTGCATAAGGACACTCTCAGCCTTCTTTAAATCCATATTTAAACTAGTCCCTTAAAAATTTAATTTCATTTGTTCATTGATTCATTAAAGGGGAAACTTGATCCTTATAGGGACAACAATTTGTTTCCTCACTTGCTAACCATAGTGAAAATTGATCCCTACAGGAACAATTTTGATCCCAATAGTTAATCTTTGCATTTTCCCATCTCATTCCTCAAGGGGAGGAACTACCCATATCGGTACAAGTGGAAATTATATGGGTACAAGGACAAGTGATAATTCCTTGTCCATAAGGACACTTGGTTCCCTTTACTCTTCAAGTGAAAAAATTGGCTTCATACGGACAGTGGATATTATATGGTCATATCGACAGGTGGATATTATATGATCACAGAGACTAGTGGACAATCCATGTGCACAAGAATTGGTGAAAATACAACGTCCATAAGGACATTCGACATCCACTCAAAAAAAAATTCAAGCGTTAACCCAATGGACAAATGAACTTCATAGGGAAAAAGTGGAAATTCCTTGTCCATATGGATTTTCCATTCCAACTTTTCCAAAAAAATTAATGTGTCTCGTTAGTGAAAAATGACTTATATAAGAACTCTTGAATTTTGACTTTATTCTTAATGTCATGGAGTGAAAATTTGACACTCAAAGGGACAAAAGGGATTTTCCAATTCAATATAATAAATATAACTTAACCTTTTTTCCAATTCAAATCCTCAATCAAATAATACTGATCTGGATGATAAAATTAAAGCATCAAAAGATATAGGAGAAGCACCATAAGACCAAGAGTTTATGCACAAGAATACGACGTGGAAACCTAGAAAGGGAGAAAACCACGATGAGCAATGCTGCCAGGATCTACTTTCCTAATCCAGTGTCACAAATTGAAATCTTTGCAAAAGTTTTAGGGCATCAGCCCAAGTAGTCACCCAACACCTCTTCTAAAGAGCATCAACTCTCTCACCACTTTAGCACCCACCCAAACAATTTGAGCATCAACTCAGATACTAATTTCAAATGATTTCAAAAACAAGTTGTATCTCAAGCAAAATTTGGACCATATAAAGTCAGTTGCAATACAAATAAGAATGAACTGAAATTCTGGTATAACAAAATAGTTCTGATAATTCCTCTACAAAATGACTTACACCTTGATGTAGTATAAATCCTTTGAAAAGACTTACACCATAAAATTTAAAAGACTACTATGCACATATCTGATCCAAAATTTTAGCAATCACAATTAGTTTGATTGAATTTAACTTTCCCGTGAAAGACCAATCAGAACAAGAAACACATAAACAATTATTTCTCAGATGAATCGTGTTTGTTAAAACTTGCATGACAACATATAAATTTTTCACAAGTGGGTTTAAGATAGTAATCATTTACCTTAAATGATAATCATAGAGAACTTTGCCAAATAAAGATATTTCACATAACACAATTCAGACAAAAAGTACTTATTTACATTTCTTTTGAAACTAAAAGTATTTGTAGATTGTATCTAGTTTATCTATATCATATAAAATACAAAATGATCTTTTATATATTGAAGATATAAGTTTTATCGCTGAAAAAACATGTCTAGATGTAGGAATATCTTGGGATCTTGGCAATCTTGCATCAAGCAAAAACATTTCCTTTATGTTCTTGTTCCTTTGTTTTGATTGGCAATCCTTTATGTTGGTTCCTTATCTCTTGTGATCCAAATAGCACGTTCTCGACATCATAATGAATCTATGTTTGGCTTCGCATCCTCATACATTCTTTCCTAATGAAGATTTCTCAAGTTTGGGTATGGTCCTATCTATTCTTCCTTTATATATTTGTAGTCTTGGTTCCTTGGTGGTAGTGTAGAGGAGTAGTTCAGTTGTTCAGTACCTTAGCATCCAACATAGATCTTGATTTTTTATTGTAATCAGGCATGTATGCCTTAGAATGTAAGTTGGCATGTTGTTGGGTATGTATGATGTAAATATTTGACTCTGAATAATAAGAAGGCTTGTGAGGCATGTTAATAGTTCCTTGTTGAGTTCTTAATGGTCTTGTGTTGATAGATTCCGCTGTGTTGACTCTCATTGCATGGTTGGACCATCTCCATGGGGAAAACGCCAACTGTGACTGCATCAGATGGTACCAGAATGAGATTTGTTACTGTAGATCGAGTTCCTCAGCGAACAAGCCCTAGTTTTGTTTATTGTGAAGTGGCAGATTGAAGATCTGATTTGTAATTGTAGATGACTTGCACAAGAAAATCGATGAAGGAATTGTTACTAGTTATTGGCTAGTATGAGTTTGTCTGAGACTGATTTGTTACTACGATGGCAGATTGTTGTTCCTAGGCTTGCAAAATCCTCGATGCCTTGTTGTGGTATGGCAGAATGTGGATCTAACCTACAACAACAGAGGATTTATGCGAGGATGGATATACTTGTTGCTGATTGTGAAACTTGGAATGGTTTGTGTTCCTTCATACATCTTGTTGGTGGAAAGATCGTTGGATCGAGGCAAGTTGTTACCATGTTCAATAGATTGTAGAGTAAGAGGCAATTGAGATCTTGCAAACAGATAGCATAGCAGAGGTAGTTGCACCTTGTGAAGGGAGAGAGGTCGCTGCATAGGATGAGCCCTAGAAGTGTAAAGAGAATGTTTAAAGACCTTAAGGGTGAATTAAGGTCTAAGATTTGTAATGCTTTGGTTAGTTTGAGGAGTATTCCTGAACTTAAGAATGAGTATGAGGAGGCTACTCAAGAATTAAAGGGATTTGAGTTAGCATTTACCAATTCAAAGATGGGTTGTTTGTCCTATGAGAAGAATTGTTACAAGGAGAAGAAAGAAAGTTAGGGTTTATACTGAGAAAGAGGTTAAGATTGATAAGGTATGTACACTTGTGAATGCTTTGACTGCGATTGCAGAGGATAAGGTACATAAGGTTATGGGTGAATTTCATAATCTGTTGATTGGGTCTGATGAGCAAGTTAAGGAATGTCTTGTTATAAAGGATGATAATGAGATTTCTGATATTGAGGAGGTTTAAATTGATGAAGTTGGAATTAAGATTCCTTTGGCTGAATTTGATGACCTTGTTGGGACTATTGCTGAGTTTGATACTATTTGCAGTATGCGTGTTATTGTTGATGAAATTGTAGTTGGTGATTATGACTGGACCTGTGGTAAGGCACTTATTTGTGAGGGTATTGAAGCTAATGGATTTGTTAATAGATATAAGAATGCTAGGAATGGGTTTTTCATCTGTGATGACAAACATGTTGTTGGTAAGCAGTTGGAGACTGAGTTGTTTCAATTAGATACTGATTTGTTGAAGAGATTACCTAGAGGGTGTGAGAAAGAAGATATGTGGTTCTTTGCTGATGTTGATACTCAAAGGATTGAGTTTGTGAAAGAAGATGGTGTTGTTTATGTTGCAAAGTCGGTATGGAAAGAGGAACAGTATTCCTTTGATGTGAATATGTATGAGGGCTTGAGGATGGACGTACTGAGAGCGAAGATGAAGAGTAATTTGAAGATAAAGATGATGGTGTTGATTGAAGAAGTGTGGATGAAGGATCAAACAGGTCGATTGAGAATGGTTGATGAATTCATTGTTGTTGATGGACTAATAAAAAAGAGTCAACAGATGTGTGATGAGTATGAGGATGAGTGGCTGAAGATGAGAAGAGGGTTTGCAGATCTTGTTTGTGGGTCTGATGCTGATCAGTTTGGTTTTGTCGGAGTTTGATATCTGGTTTGCTTTGGTGCAGAAGATGTGCATATCAGATTAGAGAAGGTAGAGAGTTTGTGTCTGCAGGTTCAAATTCTTAACCAAGAGGGTAGGTAAGGCGAAGGTCAAAATGAAATCTTATGTCCAGTTGTGGATTTCTTCTACAACTGCAAAGTGAGAGGCTCACTTTCTTAATAACCCTGGGTGTCTGATGCAAGAGCGTCAACCAAAAATATTTCCTTTCTGTTTGTTCTTATTCCTGTGTTTTGATTGGAAATCCTTCCTATTGGTTCCTTATCTCTTCCTATCTATGTTTGGCTTCCCATCCTGATGCATTCTTTCCTGATGAAGATTCTTAAGTTTGGGTCCGGTCCTATTTGTTCTTCCTGTTCTAACGGTCAGATTGGGTTTTCTGATCTTCGAAGCTATTTCACGATCGACGAAGCTTAGTGGATGTTCCTACATTCGAGGCCGACCTCCTTGTCCAATCGCATGGCATGTAATTCATATCTGGAGGGGAGTTCTTTTGGATTTAGATCCTGACCTATATGTTGTTATATGTTTTCTTCATTCTAGGACAATGAGATCTTTTCTGGCTGACTTGCGGCTTGCAATCTTGTGTAAATTTGTAGTCTTTGTTCCTTAATTGGTGGTAGTATAGAGGAGTAGTTCAGTAGTTCAATAGCTTAGTATCTAGCATGGATCTGGATTTCTGGTTATAATCATGCATGTATGCCTTAGAATGTTAGTTGGCATGTTGTTGGGCATGTATGATGTAAATCTTTGATTTTGAATAATAAGATGGCCTGCGAGGCATGTAGATTGTTCCTTATGGAGTTCTTAATAGTCTTGTGTTGATAGATTTCATTGTGTTGACTCTTATCGCATGGTTGGACCATCTCCATTGGGGAAACTCCGATTGTGACTTCATCGGATGGTATTAGAGCGAGTTCCTGAGATTGCAAAGCCCTAGTTTTGTTTATTGTGAGGTGGTAGATTGAAGATCAAACTCACAATTGCAAAGGACTTGCGTAGGAAGATCGTTCAAGGATTTGTTACTGGTTGTTTTCTAGTATGAGTTTGTCCAAGAATGATTTGTTGTTGTGATGGTCGATTGTTGTTCCCGGGCTTGCGAAATCCTGGATGGCTCATTTTTGGATGGCAGAATGTGGATCTGACCTACGAACACAAAGGATTTGTGTGACGATGGATCTCTTGTCCTCAATTTTGTATTCGTAAAATTGGAGAAACCCTACGGAAAATTTTGTAGGTTAAATTCTCTAAGGCTTTTTCTTATTAAATATACTAAACGATGCACATTACCGATCCATAACTATCGGTTAGTAATTTATATTACACAACACTTAATTATGTTACGGGCTCATATGATATATGAAGTGTCGATTACTGTTAGACATTACACATAATACATTATGTGCTATGCACATAATAGTATTATGTGCTTCACACATAATATTATTATGTGCGCAACACATACTATTATTATGTGCGGAGCACATGATACTATTGTGTGTGCGGCACATATGTTAATTAAGACCGATACAAATCGGTATTGTTAATACATTCAATCATTTGGCATTTAACCATTGGATATATATATATATATATATATATATATATATATATATATATATATATATATATATATATAAAGTTAATCGATCAATCATAATATTATTATTATGGAAAAGATAAAATATTATTAAATATAAATTTGTATCAATATATATATAATAATAATAATATCTATTATTATTATTATTATTATTATTATTATTATAGTCAATTAGGATTGCACTAGTGATGCAAAGTGTGAAACCTCGCAATCCTGTTGGAACATGGAAACATTCCCGCTGTCGTGAATGGGAACGAATCTCCAGATCATAGGCCGGCTATCTCCTTGTGATTACCTAAACTACTTCTTGATGAGGAAAAGGTAGAAGGATATGCTTAAAAGATAAAAACTACACTATTGAGGTGATTCACCAAAACTTGATGTTGCAGCAAAACTCTGAGATAAACAGATAGGTGAAACACAATTATCAACTAGATGAATTCTGCAATAATGATTCTATTAAAGGCTCCTTAATCAGTAATAAAGAGGAAAAGTTGAATGTTTTCACAGTTTAATCACTTAAATCAGTGGTAACACAATCATAAACAATCAAACTATTACACAAAAAATAGCTGAAAAGGTATCATAACTCTATATAAAACTCCAAGGATCTGCTACAACTGCCCCCTTACAATGATGCCTACATTCTACAATGTGCAAAAAGAGATTAAAAAGAAGGAACCCCTGAATAATGAGGTAAATGTACATGATATAGCCCATAGAAACAGAAGGGGTCGGATGCATGGAAAAACCCCACAAAAAGAGGCATCAAACTGATGGAAACCAAAGTACAATTGCTGTAAGAACTCCTCCAAGCCAAGTGTCACTAAAACCACTCCAAATTTGCCCAAGAATTGTTTCTCAACTCCCAAAATCATGCAAAAATGTGAGGAGGTCAGATAGAAGGAGAGATCGCATAAAAAGAGGGCCATAACTACATGAAATGTGCCCAAATTGCTTCAAAACAACTCCTCAACTGATGACCACTGCATGATAACTCAAAAACCACCTCAAGAAGCTGTGAACAGGCCATAGCAATAGTAGAACTGAATATGAACAGAAACCCTTTCCTAGAAATGAGCATAGGATAAGCAGTCAACTGCTGGTCAACTCTAGCAAAGTGACATGACTAAGGCAAAACCCTAGAAGACACCCCTCCACCGAACATAAGTCCAACTTATATAAAAAAGGCTCTCATTTGCATTTAATAATTAATAATTAATTGTCTTATAACAATGACAATTAACTATTATTATCACAATAATGCACACAAAAATGACAACTCTCCCCTAATGCTATTTATTAATTAATTAATTATTAATTGACCATATTTTAATATATTTGATCTCTTAAAATGAATAATATAAATCTTCATTTTAAGACATTGAATATATGATGATACATCCATTAATATTTAATTAATTAATTGCTACAAAAGAAATATGTTTATTTATTAGTAATAATCATAATATAAGATATCTAATTTAAAAATGAACAACTCATCTATTCATTTTAAAATTAGATATATTAAGGTTATGATTATTATCAATAAATAAATGTATTTATCTTATGCATATGGTAAAACCCAATCAAAAAAGAGATAAATACTTTACTAACCACATATTTTATGAAGAGAACTTTATTTGATAATATCATAGTTATATTAAATATATCAATACTTAGTAAATGATAAGGTTTACTAACATTAAATCTATTTAATATAATTGTGCTATTATCAAATAAAATCTAATATATATAATACTTAAGTAAATTATCATATCTACTAAGTATTAATATATTAATAGGTTTAAAAAATAATCTCATTGACAATATCTATTAACATATTGTTCTTATGATTTAAGCTTAATAGACAATAACAAATGTCTATTTAAGCGTAAGTCATGAGGACAACATGTTAATGGTATGATTAATTAGATTATATCTTGGTGTTATCATATAGATCTTCTCCAGAAAAAATGTGATAAGTAAAGCACCTATTAACTATAAACCATAATGCATTGGTTTTTGACATCCGCAACACAAAAAGAGATAGGCTTAACCCTAAACGACTTATTTTCATTTGCAATTGCGGAACTTTGCTCTAATGTCTGAAGGCGCTGCCATGAGGGTAGGGTTTGGAGGAAAATGTTACTTTCTGCTGGTCTATGCATACGACTCTGTGAAATTGTTGTTAAAAGCCATTACTTTCTCCTTCTGTAAGCTGCCGCCTTGAGGGAAGAGGATTTGGAATAAAGCTCTTCTTGCTGTTGTTGTTATTTGGATGTTGTTTCCATAGGGTTTGGTGAAAAAACGTCATTATTCTAAACATGCTTGGTCTAGAACTATTCTTTGGCTGCTGTCATACGTTGAACATCATACTCGCTGCCTTTGGCCACTGCTCTCGCATGGGTTTGAAGCTTGAAAAGTTGTTGTTCCTCTCCATGGCCGCTATTGCTGAAGCTTTCTTCTGATCTTCGTGTCTTCTCTTATGTGGATGAAAACCATCCTTTTTCCCTATTTTTTCTACTATTGTATGCTCTTGAAGGGAGCCGCCATCATAAGGGTTTCTCTGCATTTTCCTTGAGCTGCCTCCATGGGTTTGAAGGAAAAGAAAAATGTTGATTGTAGTGCTGCTCTTTGCTACCTTCATAAAGTTTCGAAATACTCCTTGAAATACTGTTGCCCATGGACATCATGCTTTAAAAATGGAGTTTCACCATTTCCATCTTTATTGGTAAGTTGGTTTTTTCCTTCTATGTTTATTTTAAAACATCACTTTGTAACCTGCAACATTTATGAATATGGGCTTCGAATTAGATTCCTTCCTTTAAAATTCATGAAACCATGTTGTTTTTCTTGCATATAAGATGTCTCTTTTACTGCTGAAGATGGCTTACTGTGCTTTTATACTTTCTAAATTTATTTTTTCTCTTCGAAAACATGGCTTTATTCTTGCAGATTTCTCATTTTCTTTTCATGAATGTGCGGCTGTATGGTGCTCTTGTGATATATTTCAACCTGAATGAAGCTAACTCCCTTTGCTTAATATAGAAATGTTTCTTTTCATGAGGGTTTCTTTTTCTTCTTATTATTTAGACATTCTGGGCTTTATGTTGCTCATGTTACTTGACAGGAAGAATTTCTGGGTGCTTGGAAGAATAATGAAACTTTTATTGCAAAAATGGCTCTTTTCTTTCCAGCAATTTCTTTCATTTTATTCATGTTGTTGTGACTATTGTTGTGACTGAGAGATTGAAACCTTGATATTTGCAGTTGTTTAGCTAAATCTGTCTACATGGCTGTGACACCCAAAATCTTTTTGCAACCCTTGGCTTGTAAAAGAGATTATCTTTGTTATTTACTACGGTGGACTCGAAAACTCTTGCTCATATCAAAAATTTGATGCTAGGGTTTGAAAGTAACTTTTGCCTTTTACTTGATACAGCATAGAAAAGTGATAGCATAAAAACCTTTTCTGAAAAGAACATGGTACATGGTTGCGGAGACACCCTTGTTTCATAGTTGCACAAATTCAGAATCTGTATACTTCTTCATACCTAGAACTCTATACCTTTATTTCTGATTTATAAATAGTTGTTATTTGACCCTTCTGTTTCTGTGCTCTCTTGAAAACTTTTGGATCGTGGCCTATAACCCTGAAAGACTACTATCTCTGTGCATCCTGTGACTTGGCTTAGTGAGGGTTTTTGTCATTTCTTGTGTAAAGACATGGTTCTTAATTTTGCTGAAACTCTTGGACCCTTAAACCTCATATGACCATGTCAGATTCTGAAAAAGAACAACACAGAAAAGATAGAACACAATACCTCTTATAATCTGAACATTTCACGCATACTCCTGCTTTGAAAAGACAAACACATGATCTTTGTTTTCTACATGATATTCTGGTCACTCAAATTTTGTTTTTGCTTTTATGCCAAGCATACTTGTTGGATCTGAATGCATCTATTAAAAAACTGCCATACTTTTTCAATTCCATAGAACTATACCAACTGCAGTCCCCTTCATTTCCAAATGCAATCATGGAATTTGATATCAAAGTTAATGTTGTTATGATGTACTGACATGGCTCAACAATTCATAACTCTGTATTCTTTATTTGCTCCTTTTCCGTTTTGAAATTCTGAATATGTTTTACTCTGTTGTTTGAATTCTTTTAGCAGATGCGGCCTTTGCTATTGAATATTTTCCTGTATAAATCTGGGCTCCTTGTGATAGCTTCTCAAAGAATCTTTAACAATGTTTGTGTATCTTATCTGTTGCTTAAGGGTTTCGCTACTAGTTGTCTTTTAATCATGAAATGTCACTCCAAAGATGTGAACCTTTGTTTCTTTTATTCTCTCTTTTCAAAAAGAATTTGTATATGGTTTCTCTCTTTCTAACAAAGAACAATGTGAAAATCTGTTTGTTGCCTCTTTCTAACAAAGATTAATGTAAAAAATCTACAAACCACTGCTCAATTTGGTAAAGCATCAATATGTTCTTTGTAGTAAAAATTTGTTCTTCCTTTGCAAGAATTATTGTTGGTTGGGGATAAACATTGTTGTACACCTTTTCTTTGTAGATGCAACATACTACTGCTGCCCCATGAATTGATTATGTAGCATCTTCCATTATTGTGTTTTAATTCCTTTGTCGTCCCTTCATAATGCTTTATTCATGATGTAGAATTCCACAATGATGAGTTATGAAGTTGATCTAGTTATTCACCATTGCTGCTCTTTCTTTATTTTCGAATAATAGTCTTTCATGTTGGATGTCGGAAGGTTTTATGTTTTTGAAAACACATCCCTTCAACAACATAGATCTTCAAGCCTGCCCCATGATTCAGCCAAAAGGTCTCATGCTTGAAACTTACACATGACCCCTCAATAGCCTCCTCTAGTCCACCTGTCTTCGCCTCTCCATGACTTCAGTCGGAAGGTTTCGTGCGCGTAGTGGGTGCATGTCCTTTCGACAACCTACTTAGTCTTCCTACTTGTACCTGTACATGAAGCAAACAACATTAATAAAACACTTTCTCCTTTTCTTGCTGATTCTAAATAATGTTTTTTGTATATTGTTGTCTTGCATTTTTGTCAGTGAATAGAGATCAGCATAATAGAGTAGGAGTTAGCTTTCTCCATTGCTCAGTTCATATGAACTGACCCTTCTCTCCTTTCTTCTTTGTTGCAGGAGAATCTCGGATGCGAGCCCAGAACTACGATGACAACCAGCACACAACATCATTTAGAACTTCAGCAACAATATCAGGCAATGGGGGCCCTAACCCTTATCCCTCTTGTGTTGATTTCTTTTCATTTATGAAAATAAAAAATCAGCTCTTATATTTTCCTACATTTCTGATTCAGTATGCATGTTTGCATTATCCTAAAGCCACGGGTTGTGTGGTTGCTGTTTTAAAAAAAATGTATTTCATTTTGAATATATTTAATGAAAAAGATCCTTTGTTAATAATTGAAACACACTTTCCAGTTTTATTGTTTTGAAAGCAACCACTGCTTGTGTGGTTATTTTAAATGTTGTTCCTTTGTTTGTTTAGAAAAAAGAAAAGCATTTTCCATTTCAATTATGAATTTGAACAAACATATGTACCTTGTAAAAGAAATCTGCACTCTTTGACAACTTAGGGCAGCAAATTCAGATTTTTTGAGATTTTTAAAATGAACCAGAAACGCGACAACAAATTTTGAAAATTTAAATTAGTCAACCTCTTAACTCAAAATAACCTTATTTCACTGGAAATATCAGGGCTGATAACAGCCCTACCATTTTGAACCGCATAGTGAAAATATGGTAACAATTATATATATGTCGATATGTATACATAATTTGATCTTTTCTCATAATAATAATATGACGTTTATTTTATCTCATCAAAGCTACAAACATCAACACTCCCTCTTAGCTAGGGAAGATAAAATCCATCAAAATGCAATTCACAAAAGATCCATTACTTTTAAGAGAGAAGATATCACCTCATCGTGATATCAAGAGATATGGTCT
>MU224920.1:278152-298851 GCA_018584345.1 Thuja plicata
CATCTTGGATGCACAGGAGAGTACATGGTGACATCATGGACTTGATGTCGAGAAGCCATTACTCTGAGCATTTAGTGAATATCATGGATACAAGGCCAATGCTCTTGATATCATAGGTTTGATATCGGTTGAGTCCTTGTGACTTGTGGATCTTGGATCCACAAGAGAGTACATGGTGACATCATGTCGGGAAGCCATGACTCCGAGCATTTAGTAAATATCATGGATATTCGGCCAATGCTCTTGATATCATATATTTGATATTGGTTGAATCCTTGTGACTCGTGGATCTTGGATCCACAGGAGAGTACATGGTGACATCGTCGGGAAGCCATTACTCTAAGCATTTAGTGAATATCATGGATATTTGGTCAATGCTCTTGATATCATAGATTTGATATCGGTTGAGTCCTTGTGACTCGTGGATCTTGGATCTAGGATCCCCAGGAGATTACATTGTGACATCATGAACTTGATATCGGGAAGCCATTACTCTGAGCATTTAGTGAATATCATGGATATTCGGCCAATGCTCTTGATATCATAGATTTGATATTGGTTGAGTCCTTGCAACTCGTGGATCTTGGATCAACAAGAGAGTACATGGTGAAATCATGAACTTGATATCGGGAAGCCATTATTCTAAGCATTTAGTCAATATCATAGATATTCGGCCAATGCTCTTATGGATTTGATATCGATTGAGTCTGTTAAGACTCAAGGTTGAGTATGTGGTAGACACCATAGTCATGATGACTATAGGCCAATGCTCGGAACACTTGATGAATATCATTCAGAATATTATCATGGATTGGTGGAATACATGTGACTTATGTTTTCATCATGTTTGATAGATGTGATATCTATGACACTATTGGATAAGGAATCCATTGTGGTTATGTTTTCGATTCCTATACATGGGAGATCTATAGGTTGATCTTTCCCTCAAGTCAAGGAGGGAGTGTTATTGTCATGGGCCTTATTATTCTCAAGATCAAGAGGGGGTGTTAATGTTTTGATCTTGAAATAATAATATTAAAGTAAAATGACAAGAGGATGACTTGCAATAATAAATTATATAAGTTATTGTTGGCTATTATTATTGCTAAAGAAGTCGGCTTATGTATGGGACAATAAATAAAGGTATTTTATTTAAAAAACTTGGAAGGGGCCAAGTCGGCTACCTCTAGAAGAGGTAGAGTATCCAAAACACACCCATCTATACGCAATCGAATCTTTGATATGTGCTTCTTCCTTCAAGAATCAAATCTGCATTAAATATTGAACTCTTCCTTGCATTGAATCCTTAGAGCAGCCAATTATGCTTGGTTGATTAGCATTGTATCCACCATGATGAGTGAATTTAGAGAGCGAGTTCAAGACTTTGGATCAAGGATAAAAAAAGAGCGAATTTTGTCCATCACTTGAAATTCCGATATCATTCTTCAATTGGCGAACTTGGGATAGAAGAGTCAATTCATTATTCAAACCTCCATGTTAAGTCTCAATTAGATATGCGAATTGATTTAGTATAGGCACTAAAAATTGCATTCAAACCTACAATTAGTAGACACCATAGAGGGAGCGAAATGTTAGTCTATTTAAAGGGCAGATTCAGGAACTTATCTATTATAGATAACAACGTTAAGGAGGACATCTTCACTATATATATAGTGCAGTATAGACCAAATTTGAGCACTGATTAGTAACAGGTTTTGACCCAGACTTGGGAGAAGCCCTAGGTGGGCTAATAGATTGTATTTTCCTTGCAAAAATCTGAAAACATTAACAGGTTTAACCGATATAAATTGGTATTGTTAATATATTTAATCATTAGGCATTTAACCATTGTATGTATATATATATATATATATATATATATATATATATATATGAAGTTAATCGATTAATCATAATATTATTATTATGGAAAAGATCAAATATTATTATATATATATATATATAAAATATCTATTATTATTATATATATGTTGATATGTATATATGTATACATAATTTGATCTTTTCTCAAAATAATAATATGACATCTACTTTATCTGATCGAAGCTACAAACATCAACAAAATCCCTCAAAAGTGGGTTTTTTGTTGGTAATTGCACTAAGAAGAAATGTCATTTATATGTAAAGTGGGTTTAGAAACTACTTTAAAATTTCACATCATTCTGAGAAGTTTTACTTATAGTTTTAAATGATTTAAATATGTGATGGACTTTTTAAGTCTTTCCGCTTATTATTATTATTATTATTACTATAAGTTACATATAAAGATTATACTTATTATGCAATTAGGTGGGGGTTTTCTTTGCCATTGCACATCGTCAATATGGAAATCTTCATTAAAACTCCACTATCAATAACCAGGCTTCCAAAATGCATAAAAATGAAGTTTTTGAAAGCAAAAGCATAACATTGCATATGTAAGTGGGGTTCTTATAAACCTTTCAAGTCTTTATGCATTGGGTCGCGAATTTTAGACCAAATGCATATTCATTACATATGCAAAAGTCATCCTAAAACATGTGATGACTTCCACTCAAGCTTGGTGGCATTTTTGTTGAGATTACATGTTTTTTGAAACATCTAGTTGAATCCAAAAAGTGTGTTTTAAGTGGTTTATAAATGCTAAGAGGAATGCATTGGGATTTTTGTAGTCTTTATTAAAAAACCCGTCAAAGGCTTTATGGTGGCGATTTTTAGACTGAATACACGTGTTTGGTTCCAAAAAAACCTATCATTAATAACTTAAAGTTCTTGGTAGTGATTTAAAGCCAATATGCATGTGTTCTCAAGCCAAAAAAGCCCGTTATAATTCATCATAGACTTCGCTTTTGTTGGTTGGTGATTGGGACGCTAAAAGCATATGCATTTACATGTAAAAAACCCATTTTTACTTCCTTCTCCATGCGTTTTTAAATGCATTCGCATGATTCCAAGCACATGCAAACACTCAAAAACAGCCCATCCAATGGCGTTTTTTACTACGAACGGCTCATTGAAGGAAGATTTTTGTATTAAATCTCAAACATTTTGCATTAAGGAAGGATTCTATGGTAAGAAAGTTCATTTCCAGCTTGTTCCACATCCATTTCCAGTTGTTTTTGATGCCCTAAGCGTCATTTTTTGTTGTCATTGAATGTGGAAAACTCTTCAATTATTTTTCAGGTTTGAATGGTTTAATCTTGTTGCTAGATTTGTGCATTTTATTTCCCTAGTACCAAAAACTTGTCAAGAAACTAATCTTGACTCAAATGGGCATTGACTTCAAGAGGATTGAGTCAAGAATCATGGTACATATGACTTCATTCTTGTAATACTTTTCTAAATCCGAATTTCTCTTGGATTTGGTTTAAATTTTGCTCCAAGTCTTTGCAAGTTTTTCTTTCTCTTGTTCTTGGTAGAAAGAGGAATGTTTTCTTGTTTTCATTTCATTGCTTTCATGTATATACTTTTGTGTTGTTTTTAAATGTAAATATTCCATTTCACTATCAGATTTATATGTTTTTATTGTTTTAATTTGTATCTTCTCTCTTTCGTCTTCATTTCTTTAAGATGCATATGCAAAGAATTCATCTATCTTGCATATGCAGTTGAAACTAAAAACCTCATTCTTGATATGAGATATTTCAAAAATAAAAGGAAATAGAGCCAAGTAATTCCCAATATGCAAAGCAAACCAAAAAGCCCACCTCCACGCTTATATGTCAAACAAGAATGACTTGTAATGAGACATAAAAATCTCACTTATGAGTAAAAAAATGGAGATTCCCAATAGGCAAAGCAAACCAAAAATCCCACTTTCATGCTTTATTGCCTTTATATAAGTTTCAAATGTTTCCTATAAAAGAACCATCATTGAAAATGATCCATTTTCCTTCCTCATTTTATCATTTCAAAGTGTGTTGTCTATATATGCATTGCTCCACAAAAAACTATTTTTGGTTTTTCTCTCCATTTTAAAGAGATGATTTTGTCTAGAATCCTTCACCCTTTGTTGCTCAACGGCCTTCCGCTCGTATCTTATATGCACACTCTTCCAGATCTGCAAATTTATAGCTTGAAAGATGATGTTAGGGCTTTTCTGGTAACAAAGAATAACACAAGGAGAGAATGACAACATGATGGAGCCATTTAAAGAAAGGGATAAGCGATGCAATGACTGCAGGCATAGAATGCTTTAAGACAGAGATGGAAAGAAACAAAGATGCCTTCCCACTAATCACCAATCAAGGATACAAATGTGGTTCCTATCCAAGATATTTTCAGCAAACCTGGACACATCACTCAAGCATCATCCAACAACAGCATGAAGACTGATAAGGCATGATGTAATAGATGTCATAATTGCATGTGATAGTAACAAGTGCAAACTTGTTTCATGTAATCATGTTGCAAGTGCTTTAAGCCTTGTAGCATTGAATAAGTCAAAGTTACTTAGTTAAGGATAAGTATTGAATAAGTCAAGGTGGTTAAGGGTTTCCACTTTCCTGCCCACCCCTCTCTCTCGTCTTTTCCTATATAGAGTGAGAACTATTGTATTTTCTATATTTTGGCAATGCACGAAAATTCTTTCAGTTTGTATATGCACTCTAAGACTTTGTGCTTGGATGTAAATCAGATTTTCTTTCAATAAAAAGGGCAACCTGCTTTCAAACTTTGTGTTGATTCAAGGTGTTATGCGACAACATTTGTTCGATATTAATTGTGAGTTTAGGAGTCTTGCTCAAGAGGGATTTCAATTATAAGTCGCTGCAATAAGTTAAAGGTGAAGACTTTGGGCTTTAGTGATAAGTGTTTTTGTTAAGGAAGAGGATATTCATTGCACGACTTTGAGCTTTGTTGGCTATTCTATTGTCATAATCATCTTTCAAAGTAAGTAGAGGAGACTTTGTGTTCCTATATTTGTTTCAATTTATTATAAGTAAATTGTTGTCTTAAGTGTTATTCTTATGTCAACCCTTAAGCCACAGGTATTATCATACCAATAGGAATTGTTTGTGTTTCAGTTCAATTTCCGTTGAAGCCACCTATGGTAAAAATGGAGCCTCCCTACTGCTGAGAGGAGAAAGAAATTTCACCAACTATTCTCTACAGTTCTAATTTTGCTAAGTTGTAGTATTAGTTACTTGCCAAACATTTAGCCAACAGGATCGGAGAGTACTTATGTCTAGTTGTTGATGAGTTTGTCTAAGAGTGATTTGTTACTGCGATGGTTGATTCTTGTTCCTGGGCTTGTGAAATCCTGGATGGCTCGTTGTGGTATGGCAGAATGTGGATCTGACCTACGACAACAGAGGATTTCCATGAGGATGGATGGGAAAGTACTTTTGTAGATTGTGAAGCTTGGAATGGGTTATGTTCCTTCAGACATCTAGTTGGTGGCCAAATCACTGGATTGAGGTAGGTTGTTAGCATGTTCAATAGATTGTAGAGTAACAGCCAATTGAGATCTTGCAAATTGATCGCCGAGCAGATGCAGTTGCACCTTGTGAAGGGAGAGAGAGGTCACTGCATAGAATGAGTCCTAAAAATGTAAAGAGAATGTTTGGAGACCTTAGGGGTGAGTTAAGGTCTAATATTTGTAATCATTTGGTTAGTTTGAGGAGCATTCTTGAACTTGAGGATGAGTTTGAGGAGGCTACTCAAGAGTTGAAGAGATTGAGTTAGCATTTACCAATTGAGAGATGGATTGTTTGGCGAGTGAGAAGAATTGTTCAAAGGAGGAGAAAGCAAGTTTGGGTTTCTACTGAGAAAGAGATTAAGATTTATAGGGTATGTACACTTGTGAACGCTTTGACTGAGATTGCACAGGATAAGGTAGATAGGGTAATGGTTGAGTATCATAATCTGTTGATTGGGTGTCATGAGGAAGTTAAGGAGTGTCTTGTTATGAAGGATGAAGATGAGAATGTTTATATTGAGGAGGTTGATGTTGCTGAGGTTGAAATTGAGATTCCTTTGGCTAAATTTGATGACCTTGCTGGGAATGTTGCGGAGTTTGATATTGTTTGCAGTATGGGTGTTGTTGTTGATGAAATTGTTGTTGGTTATTATGAGAGGACCTGTTGTAAGGCTCTTATTTGTGAGGGTATTAAAGCTGATGGATTTGTTTATCAATATAAGAATGCTAGGAATGGGGTTTTGATTTAAGATTAGGAACATGTCGTCGATAAGGAGTTGCAAACTAAGTTGGTTTAGTTACATATTGATTTGTTGAAGAGATTACATAGAGGGTGTGAGAGAGAAGACATGTGGTTCTTTGTTGCTACTAATACTCATAGGATTGTTTTTTTGTGAAAGAAGATGGTGTTGTTTATGTTACAGAGCGGGTATGGAAAGAGGATTAGTATTCCTTTGATGGGAATATGTATAAGGCCTTCAGGATGGACATACCTAGAGAGAAGATGATTGATTTCAAGATAAAGATGATCGTGTTGATGGAAGGAGTGTGGATGAAGGATCAGGGTGGTGTATTGAGAATGGTTGATGAATTCATTGATGTTGATGGACTGATAAAAAAGAGTGAACATATGTGTGATGAGTATGAGGATGAGTGGATGAAGAGGACAAAAGGGTTTGCAGATCTTGTTTATGAGTCTGTCACTAATCAATTTGGTTTTGTCATGGAGTTTGATATGTGGTTTCCTTTGGTGCAGAGGCTGTGCATATCAGATCAGACAACGCAGAGAGTTTGTGTCTGCAGGTTCACATTCTTAACAAGGAGGGTTTGTAAGCCGAAGGTCAAAATGAAATCTTATGTCCAGTTGTGGATTTCTTCTTACAACTGCAAAGTGAGTGGCTCACTTTCTTAATAACCTCGGGTGTCTAATGCAGGAGCATTTCAGGATCTTGGCAATCTTGCATCAACTAAAAATATTTCCTTTTTGTTTGTTCTTGTTCCTTTGTTTTGTCTGGCAATCCTTATTTTTGGTTCGTTATCTCTTGTGATCCAAATTGTGTGTTCTCGACATCATGATGAATCTATGTTTGGTTTCGCATCCCGATACATTGTTTCCTGATGAAGATTTCTTAAGTTTGGCTCCTGCCCAATTTTTTCTTCCCATGTATCCCTTAGAATGTAACCTAGCATGTTGTTGGGCATGAATGATGTAAACCATTAATTGTGAATAATAAGAAGGCCTGCGAGGCATGTTGATTGTTCGTTGCGGAGTTATTAATAGTCTTATGTTGAAAGATTTCATTGTGTTGAGTCTTTTTGCAAAGTTGGACCATCTCCATTAGGGAAACTCTGACTGTGATTGCATCAAATGCTATCAAAGCGATATTTTTTTGTGTAGATCGAGTTCCTGAACTTGTCAAGCCTTAATTTTGTTTATTGTTAGGTTGTAGATTGAAGACTTGAATGCTATTTGCAAAGTGTAGATTTGACCTACAACAGCAGAGGATTTGTGCGAGGATGGATCGGAGAGTACTTCTTGCTGATTGTGAAGCTTGGAATGGGTTGTGTTCCTACAGACATCCTATTGGTGGGCAGGTCCCCGGATCGACGTAGGTTGTTAGCATATTCAATAGAAGGCAGAGTAAGAGGCAATTGAGATCTTGCAGATAAATCGTCGGGAAGAGGCAGTTGCACCTTGTGAAGGGAGAGAGATCGACGGATATGATCAGCCCTAGAAGTGTAAAGAGAATGTTTGAAGACCTTAGGGGTGAGTTAAGGACTAAGATTTGTAATGCTTTCGTTAGTTTGAGGACGATTCTTGAACCTAAGGATGAGTATGAGGAGGCTACTCAAGAATTGAAGAGATTGAGTTAGAATTTACCGATTGAGAGATGGGTTGTTTGGCCTGTGAGAAGAATTGTTCAAAGGAGGAGAAAGCAAGTTTGGGTTGCTACTAAAAAAGAGGCTGAGATTTATAAGTTATGTACACTTGTGAAGGCTTTGGCTAAGATTGCAGAGGATAAGGTAGAGAGGGTTATAGGTGAATTTCATAATCTATTGATTAGGTCTGATGAGCAAGTTAAGGAGTGTCTTGTTCTGAAGGATGAAGATGAGATTGTTGATATTGCGAATGTTGATGTTACTGAAGTTGGAATTGAGATTCATTTGGCTGAAATTGATAACCTTGTTGGGATTGTGGCTGAGTTTCATACTATTTAAATTATGGGTGTTGTTAATGATGAAATTGTTGTTGGTGATTATGAGGACTTGCGGTAAGGCTCTTCTTTGTGAGGGTATTGAAGGTTATAGAGTTTTTTTTTCAATATAAGAATGTTAGGCATGGGGTTTTAATTTGTAATGACGAACATGTTATTGGTAAAGAGTTGCAAACTGAGTTGTTTCAGTAAGATATTGATTTGTTGAAGAGATTACCTAGAGAGTGTGAGAGAGAAGACATGTGGTTCTTTGTTGATGTTGATACTCATAGGATTGTTTTTGTGAGCAAAGATGGTGTTCTTTATGTTTTCAGACCAGGTATGGAAAGAGGAACAATATTCCTTTGATGGGAATATGTATGAGGGTTTGAGGATGGACATACGGAGAGTGAATATGAAGACTAATTTTTAGATAAAGATGATAGTGTTTATTGAAAAAGTGCACATGAAGGATCAGCATGGTGGATTAAGAATGCTTGATGAATTTATTGTTGTGGATTGCATACCATGTATGGAAAGAGGAATAATATTCATTTGATGGGAATATTTATGAGGGCTTGAGGATGGACATACCAAGAGTGAATATGAAGATTGATTTGAAGATAAAGATTATGGTGTTGATTGATAAAGTGTGCATGAAGGATCAGCGTGGTGGATTGAGAATGGTTGATGAATTCATTGTTGCTAATAGACTGATAAAAAAGAGTGAACAAACATGTGATGAGCATGAGAATGAGTGGCTGAAGATGAGAAGAAGGTTAGCAGATCTTCTCTGTGGGTCTGTTGTTGATCAGTTTGGTTTTGCCAAAGAGTTTGATATCTTGTTCGTCTTGGTGCAAAGGATGTGTCGATCAGATCAAATAAGGCAGAGAGTTCAAAATCCTAACCAGGAGGGTGGAAGACGAACGACAAAATGAAATCTTATGTCCAGTTGTGGATTTCTTCTACAACTGCAACGTGATCGGTGAACCTTAGTGGATTTTCCTACATTCGAGTCCTACCTCCTTGTCCAATCGCATGGCATTTAATTCATATTTGGAAGAGTTCTTTTGGATTTAGGTCCTGACCTATATGTTTTAATATGTTTTCTTCATTCTAGGAGAATGTGATCTTTTGTGGCCTACTTTTTGTTCTTGTATTTTTTTCAATTTATTATAAGTAAATTGTTGTCTTAAGTGTTGTTTTTATGTCAACCCTTAAGCCATGAGTATTATCGTAGCAATAGGAATTGTTTGTGATTCAGTTTAATTTCCGTTGAAGCCACCTACGGTAACAAGGGAGCCTCCCCTGCTGCTGAGAGGAGAAAGAAATTTCACACACTATTCTCTAAAGTTCTAATTTTTCTAAGTTGTAGTAGTAGTTACTTGCAAAAAATTTAGCCAACAGGATCAAAGAGTAATTGTTGCTGATAGTGAACCTTGAAATGGGTTTTGTTCCTTCAGACCACCTGTTGGTGGGCAGGTCGCGAGATCGAGGTAGGTTGTTACCATGTACAATGGATTGCAGAGTAAGAGGCAATTGAGATCTTGCAGATAGAGTAGCGAGCAGAGACAATTGCACCTTGTGAAGGGAGAAAGATCGTTGCATAGGATGAACCCTACAAGTGTAAAGAGAACGTTTGAAGACCTTACAGGTGAGTTAAGGTCTGAGATTTGTAATGCTTTGGTTCGCTTGAGGAGGATTCGTGAACCTGAGGATGAGTATGAGGAGGCTACTTAAGAGTTGAAGAGATTGAGTTAGCATTTACCGATTCAGAGATGGGTTGTTTGGCCTGTGAGAAGAATTGTTCAAAGGAGGAGAAAGCAAGTTAGGGTTACTACTGAGAAAGAGGTTAAGATTTATAAGGTATCTACACTTGTGAATGCTTTGACTGAGATTGCAGAGAATAAGGTAGATGGGGTTATGAGTGAATTTCATAATCTGTTAATTGCGTCCGATGAGCAAGTCAAGAAATGTCTTGTTATGAAGGATGATAATGAGATTGTTGATATTGACGAGATTGATGTTCCTGATGCAGGAATTTAGATTCCTTTGGCTGAATTTGATGACCTTGTTGGGGTTGTTACTGAGTATGATACTATTTGCAGTATGGGTATTGTTGTTGATAAAAATTTTGTCGGTGATTATGAGAGGTCTTGTGGTAAGGCTCTTATTTGTCAGGGTATTGAAGCTAATGGATTTGTTGCTCAATATAAGAATTCCAGGAATGGAGTTTTCATTTGAAATAACAAACATGTTGTTGGTAAGGAGTTGCAAACTGGGTTGTTTCAGTTACATACTTATTTGTTGAAGAGATTACATAGAGGGTGTGAGAGAGAAGACATGTGGTTCTTTCCTGATGTTGATACTCATAGGATTGTTTTTGTGAAAGAAGATGTTGTTCTTTATGTTGCAGAGTGGGTATGGAAAGAGGAGCAGTATTCCTTTGATGGGAATATGTGTGAGGGCTTGAGGATGTACATACCGAGAGTGAAGATGAAGAATGATTTGAAGATAAAGATGATGGTGTTGATGGAGGAAGTGTGGATGAAGGATCAGTGTGGTGGATTTAGAATGGTTGAGCAATTCATTATTGGTGTTGGAATAATAAAAAAGAGTGAACAAATGTGTGATGAGTATGATGATGAGTGGCTAAAGATGAGAAGAGGGCCTGTTGCTGATCAATTTGCTTTATTTAGAGAGTTGGATATCTAGTTTGCTTTGGTGCAGAGGATGTGCAGATCACATCAGAGAAGGCAAACAGTTTGTGTCTGCAGTTTCAAATTCTTAACCAGGAGTGTTGGGAAGCCAAAGGTCAAAATGAAATCTTATGTCCAGTTGTGGATTTCTTCTACATCTACAAAGTGAGAGGTTCACTTTCTTACTAACCCCATGTGTCTCATGCAGGAGCATCTTGGGATCTTGTCAATATTACATCAACCAAAAATATTTCCTTTTTGTTTGTTCATGTTCCTCTGTTTTTATTGGCAATACTTCATGTTGGTTCCTTATCTATTGCGATACAAATGGTGTGTTCTCGACATCATGATTAGCTTTTCCGATTTTCGAAGTTATTTCACTATCAAAGACTCTTAGAGGATGTTCCTACATTCGAGGACCACCTCCTTGTCCAATCGCAAGGCATTTAATTCATGCCTGCAAGAGTTCTTTTGAATTTAGGTTCAAATTCTTAACCAAGAGCGTTGGCAAGCAGAAGGTCAAAATGAAATCTTATGTCCAGCCGTGGATTTCCTCTACCTCTGCAAAGTACGAGGCTCACTTTCTTAATAACCTCAGGTGTCTGATTCAAGAGCATCTTGGGATCTTGTCAATCTTGCATAAACTAAAAACATTTCCTATCTATTTGTTCTTGTTCCAGTGTTTTGATTAGCAATCCTTCACGTTGGTTCCTTATCTCTTGCGATCCAAATCACGCCTTCTCGACATCATGATAAATCTATGTTTGGCTTTGCATTGCAATACATTCTTTCCTGATGAAGATTTCTTAACTTTGGGTTTGGTCCTTTTTGTTCTTCCTTTTTCTAACGGTTAGATTAGGTTTTCTAATCTTCGAAGATATTTCACAATCGACAAAGCTTAGTAGATGTTCCTACATTCAAGGCCGACCTCCTTGTCCAATCGCATGGCATTTAATTCATATCTAGAGGAGTTCTTTTAGATTTAGGTCCTGACCTATATGTTGTAAAACGTGTTCTTCACTGTAGGAGAATGTGATCTTTTCTTGCCTACTTGTGGCTTCTGATCTTGTATATATTTGTAGTCTCTTGTTCCTTTGTAGTTTCTTGTTGGGCATGTATGATGTAAACCCTTAATTCTTAATAATAAAAAGGCCTGCGAGGCATGTTGATTGTTTGCTGTGGAATTCTTAATCGTCTTGTGTCAATAGATTCCTATGTGTTTACTCTTATTGCATGCTTGGACCATCTCCATTGGGGAAACTCTGACTATGACTGCATCAGATGCTATCAGAGCGTGATTTTTTTGTGTAGATCGAGGTCCTGTGCTAGTGATGCCCTAGTTTTATTTATTGTGAGGTGGCAGATTGAAGATTTGATTCGCATTTGCAGAGGACTTCCGCAAGAATATCGTTAAAGGGTTTTTTGTTGATTGTTGGCTAGAATGAGTTTCTCTGAGAGTGATTTGTTCCTGCGATGGTTGATTCTAGTTCCTGGGCTTGCGAAATCCTAGATGGCTCGCTGTGGTATGGTAGAATGTCGATTTGACCTATGATAGTAGAGGATTTACTTGAGGATGGATGGAAAAGTACTTTCGTTGATTGTGAAGCTTGGAATTAGTTGTCTTCCTTCAGACATCTTGTTGGTGGGCAGATCGTTGGATCGAGAGAGGTTGTTAACATGTTCAATAGATTGTAGAGTAACATGCAGTTGAGATCTTGTAGATCGATCGCCGAGTAGAGGCAGTTGCACCTTGTGAAGGGAGGGAGGTCACTGGATATGATGAGCCCCAAATGTGTAAAGAGAATGTTTGAAGACCTTAGGGGTGAGTTAAGGTCTAAGATTTGTAATGCTTTGGTTAGTTTAAGGAGGATTCATGAACCTGAGGATGAGTATGTGGAGGCTACTCAAGAGTTGAAGAGATTGAGTTAGCATTTACTGATTGAGAGATGGGTTGTTTGGCTAGTGAGAAGAATTGTTCAAAGGAGGAGAAAGAAAGTTTGGGTTGCTACTGAGAAAGAGATTAAGATTGATAGGGTATGTACACTTGTGAATGCTTTGATTGAGATTGCACAGGATAAGATGGATAGGGTAATGGTTGAATATCATAATCTGTTCATTGGGTCTAATGAACAAGTTAAGGAGTGTCTTGTTATGAAGGATGAAGATGAGATTGTTGATATTGAGGAAGTTCATGTTGTTGAAGTTGAAATTGAGATTCTTTTGGCAGAATTTGATGACCTTGTTGGGAATGTTGCAGAGTTTGATACTGTTTGTTGTATGGGTGTTGTTGTTGATGAAATTGTTGTTAGTGATTATGAGAGGACTTGTGGTAAGGCTCTTATTTGTGAGGCCAATTTCTAAGACTGATGGATTTGTTTATCAATATAAGAATGGTAGGAATGGGGTTTTTATTTAGGATTAGGAACATGTCGGTGGTAAGGAGTTGCAAACTAAGTTGGTTTAGTTACATATTGATTTGTTCAGGAGATTACGTAGAGGGTGTGAGAGAGAGAAGACATGTAGTTCTTTGTTGCTGCTAATACTCATAGGATTTTTTTTGTGAAAGAAGATGGTGTTGTTTATGTTGCAAAGCGGGTATGGAAAGAGGAGCAGTACTCCTTTGATGGGAATATGTATGACGCCTTCAAGATGGACATACCGAGAGTGAAGATGATTGATTTCAAGATAAAGATGATGGTGTTGATGGAAGGAGTGTGGATGAAGGATCAGGGTGGTGGATTGAGAATGGTTGATGAATTCATTCTTGTTGTTGGAGTGATAAAAAAGAGTGAACAAATGTGTGATGACTATGTGGATGAGTCGCTGAAGATGAGAAGAGGTTTTGCAGATCTTGTTTATGGGTTTGTCGTTGATCAGTTTGGTTTTGTCAGAGAGTTTGATATGTGGTTTTCTTTGGTGCAGAGGATGTGTATATTAGATCAGAGGACGTAGAGAGTTTGTGTCTGCAGGTTCACATTCTTAACCAGGAGGGTTGGTATGCCGAAGGACAAAATGAAATCTTATGCCCAGTTGTGGATTTCTTCTACAACTGGAAAGTGAGAAACTCACTTTCTTAATAACCCCGGGTGTCTGATACAGGAGCATATCGGCATCTTGGCAATCTTGGATCAACCAAAAATATTTCATTTCTATTTGTTCTTGTTCCTTTGTTTTGTTTTGCAATCCTTATTGTTAGTTCGTTATCTCTTGCGATCCAAATTGTGTGTTCTCGATATTATGATGAATCTGTGTTTGGCTTCGCATCCCGATACATTCTTTCCTGATGAAGATTTCTTGAGTGTGGGTCTTGTCCTCTTTGTTTTTCCTATGTATGCCTTAGAATGTAAGCTAGCATGTTTTTGGGCATGAATGATGTAAACCATTAATTGTGAATAATAAGAAGGCCTGTGAGGCATGTTGATTGTTCATTGTGGAGTTCATAATAGTCTTGTGTTGGTAGATTTTGTTGTGTTGACTCTTATTGCATAGTTGGCCCATCTTCATTGGGGAAACTGAAACAGTGACTGCATCATATGTTATCAGCGCGAGATTGTTTTGTGTAGATCGAGTTCCTGAACTTGTCAAGCCCTGGTTTTGTTTATTGTGAGGTGACAGATTGAAGATATGACCGCCAGTTACAGAGTGTGGATTTGACCTACAACAACATAGGATTTGTGCGAGGATGGATCAGAGAGTACTTGTTGCCGATTGTAAAGCTTGGAATGGGTTGTGTTCCTACAAACATCTTGTTGGTGGGCATATCACCGGATTGACGTAGGTTGTTAGCATACTCGATAGATTGCAGAGTAAGAGGCAATTGAGATCTTGTAGATAGATCATCGAGCAGAGGCAATTACACCTTGTGAAGGGAGAGAGATCGATGGATATGATCAGCCCTAGAAGTGTAAAGAGAATGTTTGAAGACCTTACGGGTGAGTTAAGGTCTAATATTTTTATTGCTTTGGTTATTTTGAGGAGGATTCCTGAACCTGAGGATGAGTATGAGGAGGCTACTCAAGAATTGAAAAGATTGAGTTAGCATTTATCGATTGAGAGATGGGTTGTTTGGCCTGTGAGAAGAATTTTTCAAAGGACGAGAAAGCAAGTTTGGGTTGCTACTGAAAAAGAGGTTAAAATTGATAAGGTGTGTACACTTGGGAATGCTTTGACTGAGATTGCAGAGGATAAGGTAGAGAGGGTTATAGGTGAATTTCATTATCTGTTGATTGGGTTTGATGAGCAAGTTAAGCAGCGTCTTGTTATGAAGGATGAAAATGAGATTGTTGATATTGAGGAGGTTGATTTTAGTAACTCAGCATCCAGCATGGATCTAGATTTCCGATTGTAATCAAGTAGGTATGCCCTAAATTATAAGCTGGCATGTTGTGGGGCATGTATGATGTAAATCTTTGATTCTAAATAATAAGAAGGCCTGTAAGCCATGTTGATTGTTCGTTGTCAAGTTCTTAATGGTCTTGTGTTGATAGATTACGCTATGTTGACTCTTATTGAATGGTTGGACCATCTTCATTTGGGAATCTCCAACTGTGACTGCATCAGATGGTATCAGAGCGAGATTTTTTCGTGTAGATCATGCTCCTAAACTTGTGAAGCCCTAGTTTTGTTTATTTTGAGGTGGCAGATTGAAGATCTGACTAACAGTTGCAGAGGACTTCTGCAAGAAAATCGTTGAAGGATTTGATGCTAGTTGTTGGCTAGTATGAGTTTGTATGTGAGTGATTTGTTACTGTGATGGTTGATTGTTATTCCTGGGCTTGCTTAATCCTTTCACCTTGTGAAATCGTTAAACCTTGTGGAGGAGAGGTCGTTAGATAGGATGAGCACTAGAAGTGTAAGGACAATGTTTCAAGACCTTAGGGGTGAGTCAAGGTCTGAGATTTGCAATGCTTTGGTTGGATTGAGGAGTTGTGAACCCGAGGATGAGTATGACGAGGCTATCAAGAGTTGAAGACATTGAGTTAGCATTTACCAATTCAGAGACGGGTTGTTTGGCCTGTTAGAAGAATTGTTCAAAGGAGGATAAAGCAAGTTAGAGTTGTTACTGAGAAAGAGGTTAAGATTGATAAGGCATCTACACTTGTGAATGCTTTGACTGAGATTGCAGAGGAGAAGGTAGATAGGTTATGGGAAAATTTTATAATATCTTGATTTGGTTTGATGAGCAAGTTAAGGAATGTCTTGTTATGAAGGATGATAATGCAATTTCTTATATTGACGAAAATGATGTAGCTGATGTTGGAATTGAGATTCCTTTGGCTGTATTTGATGACCTTGTTGGGATTGTTGCTGAGTTTGATAATGTTTGCAGTATGCATGTTGTTGTTGATGAAATTGTTGTTGGTGATTATGAGAGGACTTGTGGTAAGGCTCTTATTTGTGAGGGTCATGAAGCTGAAGGAATTGTTGATCAATATAAGAATTCTAGGAATGGGATTTTCATTTGTGATGATGGACATGTTGTTGGTAAGGAGTTGCAGAATGAGTTGTTTCAGTTAGATATTGATTTGTTGAAGAGATTACCTAAAGGGTGTGAGAGAGAAGACATGTGGTTCTTTGATGATGTTGATACTCATAGGACTGTTTTTGTGAAAGAAGATGGTGTTGTTTATGTTGCAGAGTAGGTGTGGAAAGAGGACCAGTATTCCTTTGATGGGAATATGTAAGAGGGATTGAGGATGGACATACCGAGAGCAAAGATGAAGATTGATTTTAAGATAAAGATGATGGTGTTAATGGAAGAAGTGTGGATGAAGGATTAGGGTGGTGGATTGAGAATGGTTGTTGAATTCAATGTTGCTGGTAGACTGATAAAAAATAGTGAACATATGTGTGATGAGTATGAGGATGAGTGACTAAAGATGAGAAGAGGGTTTGTAGATATTGTTTGTGGGTTTGTTGCTGAAAAGTTTGGTTTTGTTAGAGAGATTGATATTAGGTTTGCTTTGGTGTAGAGGATGTGCAGATCAGATCAGAGAAGGCAGAGAGTTGAAGAGATTGAGTTAGAATTTAACGATTCAGAGATGGCTTGTATGGTATGTGAGTAGTATTGTTCAAAGGAGGAGAAATCAAGTTAGGGTTGCTACTAAGAAAGAGTTTAAGATTGATAAGGTATGTACACTTGTGAATGCTTTGACTAAGATTGCAGAGGATAAGGTAGATAGGGTTATGGATGAATTTCATAATCTGTTGATTGGATCTGATGAGCAAGTTAAGGAATGTCCTTTTATGAAGGATGATAATGAGATTGCTGATTTTGAGGAGGTCAATGTTGGTGAAGTTGGAATTGTGATTCCTATGGTTGAATTTGATGACCTTGTTGGGACTGTCACTCAGTTTGATATTGTTTACAGTATGTGTGTTGTTGTTGATGGAATTATTGTTGGTGATTATGAGAGGACTTGCGGTAAGGCTCTTATTTGTGAGGGTATTGAAGCTGATGGATTTTTTTATCAATATAAGAATGCTAGGAATGGGGTTTTCATTTGTGATGACGAAAATGTTTGGTAAGGAGTTGCAGACTGAGTTGTTTCAGTTAGATACTAATTTGTTGAAGAGATTACCTAGAGGGTGCGAGAGAGAAGGGGTTTTCATTTGTGATGACGAATATGTTGTCGGTAAGGAGTTGCAGACTGAGTTTTTTCAGTTAGATACTGATTTGTTAAAGACATTACCTACAGGGTGTGACAGAGAAGACATGTGGTTCTTTGTTGATGTGGATACTCATAGGATTGTTTTTTGTGAAAGAAGATGGTGTTGTTTATGTTAAAGAACGGGTATGGAAAAAGGATAAGTATTCCTTTGATGGGAATATGTATGAGGGCCCGAGGATGGACATTTGGAGAGGGAAGATGAAGACTGATTTGAAGATGATGGCGTTTATGGAAGAAGTGTGGATGAAGGATCAGGGCGGTGGATTGAGAATGGTGGATGAATTCATTGTTGTTGATGAACTGATAAAAAAAGTGAACAGATGTGTGATAAGTATGAGGATGAGTGGCTTAAGATGAGGAGAGGGTTTGTAGATATTGTTTGTGGGTCTGTTGCTGATCAGTTTGGTTTTGTCAAAGAGCTTGATATCTGGATTTCTTTGGTGTAGAGGATGTGGCGATCAGATCAATCAAGGCAGAGAGTTTGTGTTTGCAGGTTCAAATTCTAAACAAGGAGGGTAGGGAAGACGAAGGTCAAAATGAAATCTCATGTCCTGTTGTGGATTTCTTATACAACTGCAAAGAGAGAGGCTCACTTTCTTAATAACCTCGGATGTCTGATGTAGGAGCATCTTGGGATCTTGGCAATCTTGCATCAACCAAAACTATTTACTTTATGTTTGTTCATGTTCCTGTGTTTTGATTGGCAATCTTTCATGTTGTTTCCTTATCTCTTGTGATCCAAATGGCGTGTTCTCGACATCATGACGAATCTATGTTTGGCTTCACATCTCGATATGTTCCTTCCTGATGAAGATTTATTAAGTTTGGGTCTAGTACTATTTGTTCTTCTTGTTCTAATGCTCAGATTGGGTTTTCCGATCTTCGAAGCTATTTCACAATCGTCGAAGCTTAATGGATGTTCGTACATTCATGGCCGACCTCTTTGTCCAATCGCATGGCATTTAATTCATATCTAGAGTTCTTTTGGATTTAGGTCCTGTCCTATATATTGTAATACATTTTCTTCACCCTAGGAGAGTGTGATCTTTTCTAGGTGACTTGTGGCTTGAATTCTTGTATATATTTGTAGTCTCGGTTCCTTAGTGCTATAGTGTAGAGGAGTAGTTCAGTAGTTCTATAGCTTAGCATCTAGCATGGATCTTGATTTCTGATTGTAAGCAAGCATGTATGCCTTAGAATGTAAGTTGGCATGTTCTTGGGGATGTATAATGTAAATCTTTGATTCTGAATAATAAGAGGGATTGCAAGGCATGTTGATTGTTCATTGTGGAGTTCTTAACGGTCTTGTGCTGATGGATTCTATTGTATTGACTCTTATTCCATGATTGGACCATCTCCATTGGGGAAACTCTGACTATGACTGCATCAGATGCTATCAGAGCGAGATTTTTTCGTGTAGGTCAGTTCTTGAGCTTGCAAATCCCTAGTTTTGTTTATTGTGAGATGGCAGATTGAAGATTGTGCTCGCAATTGCAGAGGACTTGTACAAGAAGTTCGTTGAAGGAATTTTTACTGGTTGTTGGCTAGTATGAGTTTCTCTAAGAGTAATTTGTTACTGCTATGGTTGATTGTTGTTCCTGGCCTTGCGAAATCTTCGATCGCTTGTTGTGGTATGGCACAATGTGGATCTGACCTATGACAGCATAGGATTTGTGTGAGGATGGATCAGAGAGTACTTGTTGCTAATTGTGAAGCTTGGAATGGGTTGTGTTCCTTCAAACATCCTATTGGTGGGAAAATCGCTAGATCGAGGCGGGTTGTTAGCATGTTCAATAGATTGCAGAGTAAGAAGTAATTGAGATCTTGTAGACAGATCATCGAGCAGAGGCAGTTGCACCTTGTGAAGGGAGAGGTCAATGGATATAATCGAACCTCAAAGTGTAAAGAGAATGTTTGAAGACCTTAGGGTTGAGTTAACGTCTGAGATTTGTAATGCTTTGGTTGGTTTGAGCAGGATTATGGAACCCAAGGATGAGCATGACGAGGCTACTCAAGAGTTGAAGAGATTGAGTTAGCACTTACCAATTCAGAGATGGGTTGTTTTGCCTGTGAGAAGAATTGTTCAGAGGAGGAGAAAACAAGTTAGGGTTGCGACTGACAAAGAGGTTAACATTGATAAGGTATGTACACTTCTGAATGCTTTGACTGAGATTGCAAAGGATAAGATAGATAGGTTTATGGGTGAATTTCATAATCTGTTGATTCGGTCTAATGAGCAAGTTAAGGAATGTCTTGTTATGTGTTGTCTAACTTTCAGTCACCCTTTTTTTGGCATTCTTGGAGTCATATAGTCAGTCTGAGTCTATGTCTAAGTCTTTCTTAGGTAGGCTATCTTTGTCGGGTTTCCCTGTCATTGCCTTTCCTTCTCTTAGCCGGGCGGGTTGTTCTGAGGTCTCATTATTTTGGGTAGGTTGTAGATCCTAACCCGGCAAAGATTTGTGCTCTAATCGATGTTCTTTCTCAGGCAGAGATCAAAGATTGGTATGGATCGATTCTACAGGTCTCAACGATTCTAATGCAACAAACGACGAGCAATTTGGTTAAGAAATGAGCAAGAACGAGTTTGGCGGGATTTCAGAAATCATCTTCTCCATGGCGGAATTCTAACTAAGAAAGTAATTTTCCGCAAAGGCAGAAAAGAAGAACTTTGTCTTGTGCGGGTTTCGCCCCTCCCAAGTAATTTTCCACAAAGGCAGAAAATAAGAACTTTGAGCTCAGCGGGTTTCGCACCTCTCGGGTGATTTTCCGCAAAGAACTTTGAGCTCGGCGGGTTTCGCACCTCTCGGGTGATTTTCCGCAAAGAAGAACTTTGAGCTCAGCGGGTTTCGCACCTCTCGGGTGATTTTCCGCAAAGAACTTTGAGCTCGGCAGTTTTCGCACCTCTCGGGTGATTTTCCGCAAAGAAGAACTTTGAGCTCGGCGGGTTTCGCACCTCTCAAGTGATTTTCCGCAAGCTTGGTTATAAAGAGGTGGGCCCAATTTATTAAAAAGGAATATCATGTCATTGTTTTCAAAGAACAAATAAAGCATGTGCTTTAAGTTAAGTAGCCCGCGCACTTACAAATGACATGCGGAAAGACAGGTAGTGGCTTCTCCATTACGCGGAAATCGCACCTACTAGGTGCGATTCCCGCAAAGAAGGATTTTCACATATTGCGGATTTCGCACCTCCCTCTACATTTTCCGCTGGAGAAGC
>MU224920.1:307525-320537 GCA_018584345.1 Thuja plicata
ACGATTCTGCTTCTGTTCTCCTCAGTAGAATATGCATTTTAGAATAGGTAGATTAGATTTGAATAGAGATTAAACCTTATCCTTGCCTGAATTGTTTGTGCCTACAAGCAATTTGGTTAAAACTCATCAGAAGATAATCTGATGATCAAAAGAAACAAATTCATTGGAGATTAAACACAATCAGGGAGCTGTACCTGTCAATTCAAAGGGCAGTGATAGATAACTTACACTGACCCATTTGTTGGCGAACATCCTTTTGTTCTCTCACCTTGGGTGTATAGAGAGTCAAAGATTGAAAATCTTAAGAGAGGACAAACTGTTAACCAACATTATGAAGGAAGACAATGAGATTGCTGACATTGAGGAGGTTTATGTTGCTGAAGTTTGAATTGAGATTCCTTTGGCTGAATTTGATGACCTTGTTGGGATTGTCACTGAGTTTGATATTGTTTGCAGTATGGGTATTGTTGTTGGTAATTATGAGAGGGATTGTGGTAAGCCTCTTATTTGTAAGGGTATTGAAGTTGACGGATTTTTCAATCAATATAAGAATGCTAGGAATGGGGTTTTCATTTGTGATGATGTACATGTTGGTAAGGAGTTGCACACTGAGTTGTTTTCAGTTAGATACTGATTTATTGAGGAGATTCCCTATAGGATGTGAGAGACAAGACATGTGGTTCTTTGCTGATGCTGATACTCATAGGATTGTTTTTGTGAAAGAAGATTGTGTTTTTTATGTTGCAAAACAGGTATGGAAAGAGGAGTAGTATTCCTTTGATGGGAATATGTATGAGGGCTTGAGGATGGACATTCCAAGAGTGAAGATGAAGAGTGATTTGAAGATAAAGATGATGGTGTTGATGGAAGAAGTGTTCATGAAGGATAAAGATGATGGTGTTGATGGAAGAAGCCTGCATGAAGGATTGTGAATGGTTGATGAATTCATTGTTGTTGATAGACTGATAAAAAAAAGTGAACAGATGTGTGATGAGTATGAGGATGAATGGCTTAAAATAAGAAGAGGGTTTGTAGATATTGTTTGCGGGTTTGTTGCTGATCAGTTTGGTTTTGTCAGAGAGCTTGATATCTGGATCGCTTTGGGGCAGAGGATGTGCAGATCAGATCAGTAAAGGCAAAGAGTTTTTTTTGCAGGTTCAAATTCTAGACCAAGAGTTGGGAAGACGGAGGTCAAGATGAAATCTTATGTCTAGTTGTGGATTTCTTCTACAACCGCAAAGTGAGGGGATCACTTTCTTAATAACTGATGTAGGAGCATCTTGATATCTTGGCAATCTTGCATCAACCAAAAATATTTCCTTTCTGTTTGTTCATATTCATGTGTTTTGATTGCCAATCCTTCATGTTGTTTCATTATCTCTTGCGATCCAAATGGCGTGTCCTCGACATCATGATGAATCTATGTTTGGCTTCGCATCCTGATATTTTCTTTCCTGATGAAGATTTCTTAAGTTTGGGTCCGTACCTATTTGTTCTTCTTGTTCTAACGGTCAAATTGGGTTTTCCGATCTTCAAAGCTATTTCGGTATTGGTGAGGCTTAGTGAATGTTTGTACATTTGAAGCTGACCTCCTTGTCCAATCGCATGGCATTTAATTCATCTCTAGAAGAGTTCTATTATGTCCTGGCCCGTATGTTGTAATAGGTTTTCTTCACTCTAGGAGAATGTGCTCTTTTCTAGCAAACTTGTGGCTTGCGCTCTTGTATATATTTGTAGTCTCGGTTTCGTAGTTGGTTATTAGTGTAGAGTAGTTCAGTAGCTTAGCAACCAGCATGGATCTAGATTTCTGATTGTAATCAGCCATGTATGCCTTAGAATGTAAGTTGGCATTTTGTTAGGCATGTATGATGTAAATCTTTGATTCTGAATAATAAGAAGGTTTTCGAGGCATGTTGATTGCTCATTGTGGAGTTCTTAATGGTCTTGTGTTGATAGATTCTGTTGTGTTGACTCTTATTGCATTTTTGGACCATCTCCATTGGGGAAACTCCGACTTTGACTGCATCAAATGCTATCAGGACAAGATTTTTTAGTGTAGATCAAGTTCTTGTGCTTGCAAAGCCCTAGTTTTGTCTATTGTGAGTTGGCAGATTGAAGATCTACCCTGCAATTGCAGAGGACTTGCGCAAGATCATTGAAGGATTTGTTACTGGTTGTTGGCTCGTATAAATTTCTCTGAGAGTGCTTTGTTACTGTTATTGCTGATTGTTGTTCTTGGCCTTGCGAAATCTTGGATCGCTCGTTGTGGTATCGCAAAATTTGGATCTAACCTACAACAGCAGAGGATTGATCAGAGAGTACTTGTTGCTTATTGTGAAGCTTGGAATGGGTTGTGTTCCTTCGAACATCTTGGTGGTGGGAAGATCGCCGGATCGATGCAGGATATTCGCATGTTCAATAGATTGCATAATAAGAGGCAATTGAGATCTTGTAGACAAATCGTTGAGAAGAGACAGTTGCACCTTGTGAAGGGAGAGAGGTCGATGGACATAATCAGCACTAGAAGTGTAAAGAGAATGTTTGAAGACCTTAGTGGTGAGTTAAGGTCTGAGATTTGTAATGCTTAAGTTGGTTTGAGGAGGATTCTTGAACCCGAGGATGAGTATGAGGAGGCTACTCAAGACTTGAATAGTTTGACTTAGCATTTACCAATTGAGAGATGGGTTGTTTGGCCTGTGAGAAGAATTGTTCAAAGGAGGAGAAAGCAAGTCAGGGTTGCTACTAAGAAAGAGGTTACGGTTGATAAGGTATGTACACTTGTGAATGCTTTAAGTGAGATTGCAGAGGATAAGATAGATAGGGTTATGGGTGAATTTCATAATCTGTTGATTCGGTCTAATGAGCAAGTTAAGGAATGTCTTCTCATGAAGGATGATAATGAGATTGCTGATATTGAGGAAGTTGATGTTACGGTCATTGGAATTTAGATTCCTTTGGCTGAATTTGATAACCTTGTTGGGACTGTCGCCGAGTTTGATCAGAGGACTTGTGTTAAAGCTCTTATTTGTGAGGGTATTAAATGTGATGGATTGGTTGACCAATATAAGAATGCTAGGAACGGGGTTTTCATTTGTGATTACAAACATGTTGTTGGTAAGGAGTTGCACACTGAGTTGTTTCAGTTAGATACTGATTTGTTGAAGAGATTACATAGAGTGTGTGTGAGAGAAGACATGTGGTTTTGTCAGAGAGTTTGATATCTGGTTTGCTTTGGAACAGAAGATGTGCAGATCAGATCAGAGAAGGCAGAGAGTTTGTGTCTGCACGTTCAAATTCTTAACCTAGGGGGTTAGGAAGCCGAAGGTCAAAATGAAACCTTATGTCCAGTTGTGGATGTCTTTTACAACTGCAGATTGTCGGATCCAGGCGGGCTGTAGCATGTTCAATAGATTGTAGAGTAAGAGGCAATTGAGATCTTGCAGACAGATAGTCGCGCAGAGACAGTTGCACCTTGTGAAGGGAGAGAGGTCACTCGATAGGATGAGCCTTAGAAGTGTAAAGAGAGTTAAGATGAACGTTGATTTGAATATAAAGATGATAGTGTTGATGGAAGAAGTGTGGATGAAGGATCAAGGCGGTGCTTTGAGAATGGTTGATGAATACATTGTTGTTGATGGACTAATAACAAAAGTGAAGAGATGTGTGATGAGTTTGAGGATGAGCGACTTAAGATGAGAAGAGGGTTTGTAGATATTGTTTGTTGGTCTGTTGCTAATCAATTTGGTTTTTTCAGAGAACTTGATATCTGGATTGCTTTGGCGCAGCGGATGTGTAGATCAGATCAGTAAAGGCAAGGAGTTTGTGTTTGCAGGTTCGAAATCTAAACCAGCAGGTTTGGGAAGATGAAGGTCAAAATGAAATCTTATGTCCAATTGTGGATTTCTTCTACAACTGCAAAGTGAGAGGCTCACTTTATTAATAACCCCGGGTGTCTGATGTAGGAGCATCTTCGGATCTTGGCAATCTTGCACCAACCAAAAATATTTCATTTTTGTTTGTTCATGTTCATCTGTTTTGATAGGATATCCTTCATGTTGTTTCATTATCTTTTGCGATCTAAATGGCGTGTTCTCAACATCATGATAAATCTATGTTTGGCTTCACATCCCGATACGTTCTTTCCTGATGAATATTTCTTAAGTTTGAGTACGGTCCTATTTGTTCTTAATGTTCTAACAGTCAAATTGGGTTTTCCGCTCTTCGAAGCTATTTCAAAATCGGCGAAGCTTAGTGGATGTTCATGCATTCGAGGCCGACCTCCTTGTCCAATCGCAAGGCATTTTATTCATCTTTGGAATAGTTCTTTTGGATTTAGTTCCTGACCTATATGTTGTAATATGTTTTCTTCACTCTAGGAGAATGTGATCTTTTCTGGCCGACTTGTGGCTTGCAATCTTCTATATATTTGTAGTCTCGATATATTGTTTAGTGGTAGTGTAGAGGAATAGTTGAGTAGTTCAGTTGGTTAGCATCCAGCATGGATTTGGATTTCTAATTGTAATCAGGCATGTGTGCCCTAGAATGTAAGCTGGCAAGTTGTTGGAAATGTATGATGTATATCTTTTATTCTAAATAATTAGAAGGCTTGCGAGGCATATTGGTTCTACGTTGTTAAGTTCTAAATAGTCTTCTACGGATAGATTTCATTGTGTTGACTCTTATTTCATGGTTGGACCATCTCCATATGGGAAACTTCGACTGTCACTCCATCAGATGCTATCTGATCGAGATTTGATGGTGTAGATCGAGTTCCTAAGCTTGCAGAGCCCTAGTTTTGTTTATTGTGAGGAGGCAGATTGAAGACCTAACTGGAAATTCAGAGGACTTACACAAGATCATTGAAGGATTTCTTACTCGTTGTTGGCTAGTATGAGTTTGTCTGAGAGTGATTTGTTACTGCGATGGATGACCAGTGTTCCTTGGCTTGCGAAATGCTGGTGGGCTCATTGTGGTATGGAAGAATGTGGATCTGACCTACAACAGCAGAGGATTTGTGTGAACATGGATCAAAGAGTACTTGTTGCTAAATTTGAAACTTGGAATGGGTTGGGTTCCATTAAACATCTTGTTGGTGGGCAGATCGCAAAATTGAGGCAGGTTGTTAGCATGTTTAATAGATTGCAGAGTAAGAGGCAATTGAGATCTTGTATACAGATCGCCGAGCAGAGGCAGTTGCACCTTGTGATGGGAGAGAGGTCAATGGATATGATCATTTTTAGACAGGTAAAGAGAATGTTTGAAGACCCTAGGGGTGAGTTACGGCCTGAGATTTGTAATGCTTTGGTTGGTTTGAGGAGGATACCTGAACCTGAGGATGAGTATGAGGAGGCTACTCAAGAGTTGAGGATTGAGTTAGCATTTACCAATTCAGAAATGGGTTGTTTGGTCTGTGAGAATAATTGTTCAAAGGAAGAGAAAGCAAGTTAGGGTAGCATCTAAGAAAGAGGATAAGATTGATAAGGTATTTACACTTGTGAATGCTTTGACTGAGATTGTAGGGGATCGGGTAGATAGGGTTACGGGTGAATTTCAGAATATGTTGATTGGGTCTAATGAGCAAGTTAAGGAATGTCTTGTTATGAAGGATGATAATGAGATTGTTGATATTAAGGAGGTTGATGTTGCTCAAGTTGGAATTGAGATTCCTTTGGCTGAATTTGATGACCTTGTTGGGACTGTTGCTGAGTTTTTATACTATTTGCAGTATGCGCATTGTTGTTGATTAAATTGTTGTTGGTGATTACGAAAGGACTTGTGGACTTGTGGTAAGGCTCTTATTTGTGAGGGTATTGAAGCTGATGGGTTTGTTGATCAATATAAGAATGCTAGGAATGGGGTTTTCATTTGTGATAACGAACATGTAGTTGGTAAGGAGTTGCACACTGATTTTCTTTCAGTTAGATATTGATTTGTTGAAGAGATTACCTAGACGGTGTGAGAGAAAAGACATCTGGCTCTTTTCCGATGCTTAAACTCATAGGATTATTTTTGTGAAAGAAGATGTTGATTATGATGCAGAATGGGTATGGAAAGAGGAGCAGTATTCCTTTGATGGGAATATGTATGAGGGCTTGAGGATGGACATTCCAAGAGTGAAGATGAAGACTGATTTGAAGATAAAGATGATGGTGTTGATGGAAGAACTGTGGATGAAGGATTAGGGCGATGGATTGAGAATGGTTGATGAATTCATTGTTCTCGACAGCCTTGTAAAAAAATGAACAGACTTGTGATGAGTATTAGGATGAGTGGCTGAAGATGAGAAGAGGGTTTGGAGATCTTGTTTGTGGATCTGTTGCTGATCAGTTTGGTTTTCTCAAAGAGTTTGATACCTAGTTTGCTTTGGTGCAGAGGATGTGTCGATCAGATCAGAGAAGGCAAAGAGTTTTTGTCTACAGGTTTAAATTCTTAACTAGGACAGTTGGGAAGACGAAGGTCAAAATGACATCTTATGTCCAGTTGTGGATTTCTTCTACACATGCAAAGTGAGAGGCTCCCATTCTTAATAAACTTGGGTGTCTTCTGGACATCATGATGAATCTATGTTTGGCTTCGCATCCCAATACGTTCTTTCCTGATTAAGATTTCTTAAGTTTGGGTTCGGTCCTATTTGTTCTTCTTGTTCTAATGGTCAGATTGGGTTTTCCAATCTTTGAAGCTATTTTACGATCGGCAAAGCTTGGTGGATGTTCCTACATTCAAGACTAACCTCCTTGTCCAATCGCATGGCATTTAATTCATATATGTAGCTCTTTTGGATTTAGGTCCTAACCTATATGTAGTAATACGTTTTCTTCATTCTAGGAGAATGTGATCTTTTCTGGCCGACTTGTGGCTTGCGATCTTGTATATATTTGTAGTCTCAGTTCCTTAATTGGTGGTAGTGTAGAGTAGTTGAGTAGTTTATTAGCTTAACATCTAGCATGGATCTGGATTTCTGAATGTAATGAGGCATGTATGCCCTAGAATGTAAGCAGGCATGTTGTTGGGCATGTATGATGTAAATCTTTGATTCTGAATAATAACAAAGCTTGTGAGCCATGTTGATTGTAAGGTGGCAAATTGAAGATTTCACTTGCAATTGCAGAGGACTTGCGCAAGAAGATTGATAAGGTATGTACACTTGTGAACTCTTTGACTAAGATATCAAACGATTGGGTAAATTTAATAATCTTTTGATTGGGTTTAATGAGCAAGTTAAGGAGTGTCTTGTTATGAAGGATGAAGATGAGATTGTTGATATTGAGGAGGTTGATGTTACTGAAGTTGGAATTGAGATTCCTTTGGCTGAATTTGATAACCTTGTTGGGAATGCATTGAATTAAAGGCTCTTATTTGTGAGGGTATTGAAGGTGATAGATTTTTTGATCAATATAAGAATTCTAGGAATGTGGTTTTCATTTGTGATGACGGACATGTTGTTGGTAAAGAGTTGCAAGATGAGTTGTTTCAGTAAGATACTGATTTTTTGAAGAGATTACCTAGAGAGTGTGAGAGAGAAGACATGTGGTTCTTCGTTAATGTTGATACTCGTAGGATTGTTTTTGTGAGCGAAGAAGGTGTTCTTTATGTTGCAGACCAGGTATGGAAAGAGGAACAATATTTCTTTGATGGGAATATGTATGAGGGCTTGAGGATGGACATACAGAGAGTGAATATGAAGATTAATTTGAAGATAAAAATGACAGTGTTTATTGAAAAAGTGCACATGACAGATCAGTGTGGTGGATTGAGATGCTTGATGAATTCATTGTTGTTGATGGACTAATAAAAAAGAGTGAACAGATGTGTGATGACTATGAGGATGAGTGGTTTAAGATGAGAAGAATTTTTGCAGGAGCATCTTAGGATCTTGTCAATCTTGCACCAACCAAAATCATTTCCTTTTTGTTTGTTCATGTTCCAATTTTTTGATTGGCAATCCTTCATGTTGGTTCCTTATCTCTTACAATCAAAAGTGTGTGTTCTCGACATCATGATGAATCTATGTTTGGCTTCACATCCCGATATGTTCTTTCCTAATGAAGATTTATTGAGTTTGGGTCTGGTCCTATTTGTTCTTCCTATTCTAAAAGTTCAGATTGGGTTTTCTAATTTTGAAACTATTTCACGTTCAAGGAAGCTTAGTGGTTTTTCCTACATTCGAAGCCGACCTCCTTGTCCAATCGCATGGCGTTTAATTCATATCTCGAAGAGTTCTTTTGGATTTAGGTCCTGACCTATATGTTTTAATACGTTTTCTTCATTCTTGGAGAATGTGATTTTTTTTGGCATACCTTGTGTTCTTGTATTTGTTTCAATTTATTATAAGTAATTTGTTGTCTAAAGTGTTGTTTTTATGTCAACCCTTAAGCCACCGGTATTATCGTAGCAATAGGAATTGTTTTTGTTTCAATTCAATTTTTGTTGAAGCCACCTACGGTAACGACAGAGCCTCCCCTGCTGCTAAGAGCAGAAAGAAATTCCACACACTATTCTCTAAAGTTTTAATTTTGCTAAGTTGTATTAGTTACTTGCAAAAAATTTAGCCAAAAGGATCGAAGAGTACTTGTTGATTGTGAAGCTTGAAATGGGTTGTGTTCCTTCAAACATCCTATTGGTGGGAAGGTTGCCAGATCGAGGCAGGTTGTTACTGTGTACAATGGATTACAGAGTAAGAGGCAATTGAGATCTTGCAGATAGATCGGGGAGGAGCGGCAGATGCACCTTGTGAAGGGAGAAAGATTGATGCATAGGATAAACCCTACAAGTGTAAAGAGAATGTTTTAAGACCTTAGGGGTGAGTTAAGGTCTGAGATTTGTAATGGTATGGTTGGCTTGAGAAGGATTCCAAAACCCGAGGATGAGTATGAGGAGGATAATTCAGAGTTGAAGAGATTGAGTTAGCATTTAACGATTCAGAGATGGGTTGTTTGGCTTGCGAGATGAATTGTTCAAAGGAGGAGAAAGAAAGTCAGGGTTGCTATTGAGAAAGATGTTAAGATTGATAAGGTATGTACACTTGTGAATGCTTTGACTAAGATTGCAAAGGATAAGGTAGATAGGGTTATGAGTGAATTCATAATCTGTAGATTGGGTCTGATGAGCAAGTTAAGGAATGTCTCGTTATGCGGGATGATAATGAGATTGCTGATATTGAGGAGGTATATGTTGCTGAAGTTGGGATTTGGATTTCTTTGGCTGAATTTGATAACTTTGTTGGGACTGTTGTTGAGTTTGATATTGTTTGATGTATGGGTGTTGTTGATGAAATTGTTGTTGGTGATTATAAGAAGACTTGTGGTAAGGCTCTTATTTGTGAGGGTATTGAAGCTGATGGATTTGTTGATCACTATAAAAATGGTAGGAATGGGGTTTTCATCTATGATTAGGAACATGGTGTTGGTAAGGAGTTGCAAACTGGGTTGTTTCAGTTGGATACTGATTTGTTGAAGAGATTATGTAAATTGTGTGAGCGAGAAGACATGTGATTCTTTAATGATGTTGATACTCGTAGGATTGTTTTTTGTGAAAGAAGATGATGTTGTTTATGTTGGAGAGCAGGTGTAGAAAGAGTTGCAGTATTCATTGGATGGGAATATGTATGAGGGCTTGAGGATGGCCATACTGAGAGGGAAGTGAAGATTGAATTGAAGATAAAGATGATGGTGTTGATGGAAGAAATGTGGATGAAGGATCAGGGTGGTGGATTGGGAATGGTTGATGAATTCTTTGTTGTTGATGGACTGATAAAAAAGTTTGAAGAGATGTGTGATTTGTACGAGGATGAGTGGCTGAAGATGAGAAGACGGTTTGCAAATCTTGTTTGTCGGTCTGTTGTTGATCAGTCTGGTTTTGTTAGAGAGTTTGATATCTGGTTTGCATTGGTGCAGAGGATGTGCAGATCAGATTAGAGATGGCAGAGAATTTATTTCTGCAGGTTCAAATTCTAAACCATGAGGGTTGGGAAGCCGAAGGTCAAAATCAAATCTTATGTCCAGTTGTGGATTTCTTCTACAACTGCAAAGGGAGAGTCTCGCATTCTTAATAACCCTGGTTGTCTGATGTAGGAGAATCTTGGGATCTTGGCAATCTTGCATCAACCAAAAATATTTCCTTTCCATTTGTCCATATTCCTTTGTTTTGATTGGCAATCCTTCTAGTTGTTTCATTATCTCTTCTGATCCAAATGGCATGTTCTCGACAGCATGATGAATCTATGTTCGGATTTGCATCCCAATATGTTCTTTCCTTACGAAGATTTCTTAAGTTTGGGTCCGGTCCTATTTGTTCTTCCATTTTTAACGATCAGATTGGGTTTTCGGATCTTCAAAGCTATTTCACAATCGATGAAAACTAGTGGATGTTCTTACCTCCTTGTCCAATTGCATGCCATTTAATTCATATCTGGAGGAGTTCTTTTGGATTTACGTCCTGAGCTATATGTTGTAATACATTTTCTTCATTCTAGGAGAATGTTATCTTTTCTGGCCAACTTGTGGCTTGTGATCTTGTATATATTTGTAGTGTTGGTTCCTCAGTTGGTGATAGTGTAGAGGAGTGGTAGAGTACCTCAGTAGCTTAGCATCCAGCATGAATCTGGATTTCTGATTGTAATCGTGCATGTATACCTTAGAATGTAAGTTGGCATGTTGTGGGGCATGTATGATGTAAAGCTTTGATTCTAAATAATAAGAAGGCATGTGAGGCATGTTGATTGGTCATTGTTCGGTTCTTAATGGTCTTGTGTTGATAGATTATGTTGTGTTGACTCTTATTGCACTTTTGGACCATCTCCATTGCGAAAACTCTGACTGTGACAGCATCAAATGGTATTAGAGTGAGATTTTTTCCTGTAGATCGGGTTCCTAAGCTTGCGAAGCCCTAGTTTTTTTTATTGCGAGATGGCAAATTGAAGATCTGACTCGCAATTACAAAGGACTTGCGCAAGAAGATCTTTCAAGGATTTGTTACTGGTTATTGGCTAGTATGAATTCATCTGAGAGTGATTTGTTACTGTGATGGTAGATTGTTGTTCCTGGGCTTTCAAAATCCTTGATAGCTCGTTGTGGTATGGCAGAATATGGATCTAACCTACAACAGTAGAGGATTTGTGCGAGGATGGATAAGAGAGTACTTTTTGCTGATTGTGAAGCTTAGAATGGGTTGTTTTCCTTCATACATCCTGTTGGTGGACAAATCGTTGGATCAAGGCAGGTTGCTAGCATGTTCAATAAATTGCAGAGTAACAGGCAATTGAGATCTTGTAGATAGATAGTCGAGCAAAGGCAGTTGTACCTTGTGAAGGGAGAGAGGTCGTTGGATATGATGCGCCCCAGAAGTGTAAAGAGAATGTTTGAAGACCTTAGGGGTGAGTTAAGGTCTGAGATTGGTAATGCTTTGGTTGGTTTGAGAAGGATTCTTGAACTTGAGGATGAGTATGCGTAGGCTACTCAAGAGTTGAAGAGATTGAGTTAGCATTTACCGATTCAGAGATGGCTTGTCTGGCCTGTGAGAAGAATTGTTCAAAGGAGCAGAAGAATTGATTTTGCTGAAGTAGAAATATAGATTCCTTTGGCAGAATTTGATGACCTTTTTGGGACTCTTGCTGAGTTTGATATTGTTTGCAGTATGGGTGTTGTTTTTGATGAAATTATTGTCGGTTATTATGAGAGGTCTTGTGGTAAGGCTCTTATTTGTGAGGGTATTGAAGCTAATGGATTTGCAGATCAATATAAGAATGCTAGGAATGGACTTTTCATTAGTGATAACAAAAATGTTGTTGGTAAGGAGTTGCAAACAGAGTTGTTTCAGTTACATAACTATTTGTTGAAGAGATTACCTAGAGGGTGTGAGAGAGAAGACATGTGGTACTTGCCTGATGCTGATACTTATAGGATTGTTTTTGTGAAGGAAGATGGTGTTGTTTATGTTGCAGAGTGGGTATGGAAAGAGGAGCAGTATTCCTTTGATGGGAATATGTATGAGGGATTGAGGATGGACGTACCGAGAGTGAAGATGAATATTGATTTGAAGATAAAGATGATGGTGTTGACGAAAGAAGTGTGGATGAAGGATCAAGGTGGTCGATTCAGAATGGTTGATGAATTCATTGTTGTTGATGGAGTGATAAAAATGAGTGAATAGATGTGTGATGAGCATGAGGATGAGTGGCTGGAGATGAGAAGAGGGTTTGATGATCTTGCTTAAGGGTTTGTTTCTAATCGGTTTGGTTTTGTCAGAGAGTTTGATATCTGGTTTGCTTGAGTGAAGAGAATGTGCTGATCAGATCAGAGAAGGCAAAGAGTTGAAATGATTGAGTTAGCATTTAGCGATTCAGAGATGGGTTGTCTGGCCTATGATAAGAATTGTTCAAAGGAGGAGAAATCAAGTAAGGGTTGCTACTAAGAAAGAGGTTAAGATTGATAAGGTATGTACACTTGTAAATGCGTTGATTGAGATTGTAGAGGATAAGGTAGATAGGGTTGTGGGTGAATTTCACAATCTATTGATTCGGTCTAATGAGCAAGTTAAGGAAAGTCTTGTTATGAAGGATGATAATGAGATTGTTGATATTGAGGAGGTTGATGATACTGAAGTCGTAATTGAGATTCTGTTGGCTGAATTTGATGACTACCCATTGTGAAGGTGGAAAGTAACAGAAGAAGACTAAGAATTCAAGTGAGAGCGATATTCCAATTAGATGCATGAAATTTTCACAGTCCATCATATTAGTAGTTAAGGCTTCTGGATTTTGACTGTGTGGCATTTTTTCCATCAACGTTTCGGATCACACTCCATGATCCATCATCAGGATGATATCTAGAAAAGAGAGGAGGAAAGAATGTAGCAGATCAGGGAGACTAAAAAGAGAGAGGGAGGGCACGAGGACCAAGGAGAGGAAGGTCAACAGGGCAAAAAAGGAAAAGAAATAAATAAAGGGGGAAGAAAAGAAATATCAAAAAGAATAATAAAAGAAAGAAAGGACCAAAAAAAGAAAAGAAAAAAAAAA
>MU224920.1:324840-335509 GCA_018584345.1 Thuja plicata
CTCTTGTTCTCTTGGTTTTCTTTGGGGTCTTGTTTTTCGTAGTCCTTTGTCTCCTTGTTGGTTTGGTTATTTTGTCTTCCCCCCTTTTCCTTTTGTTCTTTGTGTTCTTTGTTGTGTGTCTTTACTCTTCTGATAGTCGCCTTCTCCTTTTCTCTTCCTCGTGCTTTCTTTTCTTAGTTTTCTTTTTGTTTGTTTGGTTGTTCGTTCGTGTTTCTCTTTGTTCCTTTTCTTTGTTCCCTTCTTTGTTCCTTTCTTTGTTGTGTGGGTTCTATATATATATGTGTGTGTGTGTGTGTGTGTGTGTCTTCGTGTTTTTTTGTGTTCGCTTGCTTGTATGTATATATATATATATATATATATTTCTTGGTTCTGTGTCTTGGTGTGTATTTGTGTGCTTGTGTTTGTGGGTGTTCGCTTGCTTGTATGTATATGTACATACATATTTATGTATATGTACATATAGATACTTTCTTATATATATATATATATATATATATATATATATATATATATATTATTTACTTATTTTTTAAATTATTTTTTCTTTTTCTTTTTAATTTTTTCTCCCCCTTTCTTTTTCTCTCTCATTTTTGGTTTTTAGTTTTTTCATTTTCTTTTTTTGGTCCTTTCTTTCTTTTATTATTCTTTTTATATTTCTTTTCTTCCCCCTTTATTTATTTATTTTCCTTTTTTTGTCCTGTTGACCTTCCTCTCCTTGGTCCTCGTGCCCTCCCTCTCTTTTTAGTCTCCCTGATCTGCTACATTCTTTCCTCCTCTCTTTTCTAGCTATCATCCTGATGATGGATAATGGAGTGTGATCTGAAATGTTGATGGAAAAAAAGCCACACAGTCAAAATCCAGAAGCCTTAACTACTGATATTCCAATTCTTTTTGAGGTTGTTTAGACTTGCGTGGAGTGTTGCAAGTTTCTTGAGATAGATTTATTAGTTGGGTTCATAACTACCATGCAAACTTGAGATAAATACCACTCAAGAGCCAAGAAAGATAGCAATGTATACATTCAATTGCAATGATAAACATTGGTTTGACTATATGAGAACTGTTTGACAAAATGCTTAGCTCACTGAAGTGACAAAGGTAGTGAAGAAATATACCAGAACAATGGTGGATTCTTATAGTGGTGTTTGGGCAGTATGGGCAACTATGTCTTGTGGCATGATGGGTGATGTGCCTTTCCGTGCAGTACCTCTTGTTGATGGTGAGATGTCTCGTTTTGGCGAGCACCCCTTGGATCATTCCTCTTTCCACACGGTCGCGGCTCCTCTGCACTATCATACTAATTCATCCAGTACTTATGGTATTGAGAGACAGTTATGGAATCCTTATGCTGATTCAGGAATTCCAGTAGAGTTGGTTAGTGCATCACATGTTGGCCACATTATATGGGATGCATTTGGTTTTCCATTCAGCCCACCTACGGAGAACTTTCTTTCTCGATTATTGCAGAGATGTGGGGTGAGTGATTGGGTTGGTATGCTTCCTCGCTTGCAGATGGAAGCCTCGTCTGACAGTCTGCGTATCTTGCCTCTTCAATACAGTTTCCAATTCGGGCGACAGATCAAAGGGGCAGTGTTATTCCAGTTGGACATTTCTGGTGATTCACTCAGTAGGGGCATCAGGCCTCTGGATTTTTCAGCCAGCTGGGGAGATGGATGGCCCTTTTTCTTATGGGATCCAGGAGGGACGTACTTGCGGTTGGTATTTGTGCAGGGAGTTGATTGGTGTGAGGTTTGGTTTCTCCCTGCATCTAACCATAGAGGTGCCATTGATTTTAGTTGGCGTGAGGTTCTTAGTTGGGTTGAGGACTTTCTCATAGATGAAGGCGACTCAGGGCAGTTTGGTATGAATGATCCTGCAGTGATTTGGGATCCCGACATTGGACTGGTTGGTGTTTTGTTGCTGTGTGAATCGCTTCACAGGTCAGGACATAATATCTATTTCAGTTTCACACAACAGGTTGGTGGAGCAGTTTCCCTGAGGTTGGTTTGGAATCCAGGTATTATGATCACAACATGCAAATACGGATTGCTTGAGGGCAAGCAATCTCCGGGAAGGGATGATTTGTAATGTCCCCTTTTAGGCACATTATCTCGTGCTTTATAGTTAGCCTTTTCATCATGGTCTGGTGGGCTAACCGAGGTTTGGCAGAGGATCAGAGGGGTGTTTGGCCTAGGTGTTTTCAGTTTCAAGCCAATCGAATCAATTTCCGCAGGGTTTCCAGGGTGCTTACTATTTATAGTAAGTAGGAAGAGCTCAGTGTTCCTGGCATTTCAGTAGTGGACTCAAAGCATCTTGTCGAGAGCTTTCTGACAAGCTATCACACATCTCCATCCGAGTTCGTTTGGTCCTACGTTTTAATGCCAGAAGATTCCTCACTTTATTTTATTTTGTCACTTTATAACCAATGGTTATATTTATTTAAAAGTGACTTTAAGTGAGAATATGAAAAGACAGAGAGGGGAAACTGAATAGTCACAACCATTGCTTTAAAAGAAGGATTGAAGACTCATTTCATATATGCTTAGTTTATGATATGATATTTTATCTCTTGGAGATAGCAGGAAGCTTCAGCTTTCGAATTCAGCCTTCGGGACGGAAACCCTTTTGGCTCAAAGGAGGATTGGACGTAGCCCCAGTACGTCTCCGGTGCGGATTCACTGCAGAGTTCGCCATTGCATTCATAGGTTCTTTATCATTCAGTCTTACTGTTATTTCTGTATAGCATATTGGTATGTTTGTAATTCATGGTTATTGTATTGTTGTTGTATAATACGATACCATTCCTCTGAGAAGTTATTGGAATATATTTGCTGGTTACTAGAGTGTATTTGCTAGTTATTATTGTTGGATCAAATGTTTATTTGCATGTATCTATTTCAATAAATTTGCATATGATTTATTTGAAAAAATCCGAGAGATGGCCGGTTAGGGTTATTACAGTGGTATCAGAACAACCTCTTTTCAAGAAGTTATAATTATGCGTCGTGCAAATTCCAATCAAACAAAGGTAGCATCTTACAACCTCTGGAAGTGTGCATCAGACTTTGTGAAATTCATTAAGATTATCTCAGAGAAACAAAATGAAGAAAATGGCAGATCTGAAAAGTGACCTTTTTTGAAAAGAATTCACTGACTCATTTAATGGTGATCAGCTAAGGGATTTACAAAAAGAAAAGGAAGTAGGGAATTGGCTCTATGTAATCAGACTAGAATTGGAGTCCACGAAACTACCATATGGTATTCTTTCTAAATTAGAGAAATTAGAATCATATTTGTCACATGTAGATCAGTCGGATTGGAGACTTTTGAATTGGGCTTTGCAACCCTCATGGCTTACTATGGTCCATCATAGGTGACCGCAACATCCGTGTGAAGAGGTGAGATTTGTAGTTGCTCTTTTTGATAGTGAGATCATAAGAATAACAAGTCCTATAGCACCATAAAATGATCATACATTGAAGAAGGTTCTACAGTTGATTGTGGATATCAAGAACTAGATCATTTATCAATATGTTGGATATCAAGTGTGAAAAAAAAATATTCTTAAAATGTTTCAATGCTTCTTAACTTAAATCAAGAAGCATCCTCCAAACAAGTTGAGTGCTTGTATACAAACCATTATGTCCTTAATCTTAGATGAGGGTGATTTATCAGCAAACATTTGCAATCAAACTTGTTGGCCATTTGGAGGAAGGAACAGGTTGTATCACCTATTGCTTATGGGTTCTCCAAGATATTAATTGAGCATAAAATTGAAAGGCATCAGGAGCACGTGACTTAAAATTGAACTAATATCAATGGGCTTACAGGTTGCAGTGTCTCCCAAAAAAAGTAATAACCAAATGAGAAGGGATCATTCTTGGTGACATTCTTGATGAGTTTCATGATTGTGGAGTTAATTTCGCTTTGCGTGAGAACAAGGAATATTTGGCAATGACTGACTATAATGTCCCCATTTTCTAGTTATCTTGTAGTGCAACTAGTGTTCATTTCTAGCCTTGATGTCAGCAAGATCACAAGGCTGTTTCAATGTCGCCCGTTTGTTCAGATGGCTATAATGAGGTTAACACCCATTTCTAGAGCCTTTTTAGACATTTTCTCCTATACATAATATTTTTAGTAAGTTAGTGATGAGCACCGACAAAGTTAATCACTAATTTTAGTCATATCAGCGGAGTTGGTTTTGATGCTTATTTTGGGATTTGATATAGTCTAGAGTTATTAAATTAAATAGCGATACGTTATTTATAAAGCTTAATTAAATATTTAAAACTATATCGTTATCATAGTTTATTTTATAGGGGACTATGGAAAGGCCAAATATTTGAAATAAAGTGTAAGTTTCAAAGTATTCTTTTATTTTAAATTGACATGGGCGAAAAAATAAATGGTAACATTCGTGGAAAAATAAAAAAAAAGGATTCGTGCAAAAATAGCAAAAAACAAATTGTAAATGGTTGTCCAATGATGTGTAGCAATCATACAACCTCCGCAAATTAATTTTTTATCCTTCAAAATTTTATTAATATGTGCAGCCCATCCCATTACCTTGCTCTTTTTAAACTCATAATGGAACTTAACCAAGGAACACATGTCACATACCTCATAATGAAAGGTTGAGTGCAAGATAAGACTCTAAAGCTCCACATGTTCCTTTCATTTGGCTACTTGATGATCTTTCGCTACCATGCAAATCTGCAATCTATTATAAAGGCCTCTAAAACCTTATGAAACGTTGTTGACCCTTCAAACACCAAAATGTTGCTTTTGTGCTAAGAAAAAACACCACTCCTTCAATACTCCACAAACCCCATGCATCGTGCCACAACCTATGCTTGACTAGAACAACGCAGTACTAGGTTGGAACCTCATCTGGTTGTTCTTGTGCCAAGGACGGAAGAACTCCTTATAGAAACCAACAAAGAAACCATAATATGTGAGGGGAAACTCAGAAGACAAACAAAACAGTTCTTAGATTGCTTCTTCTCTTGGAGCAATGTTGGAAAAAATTAAAACTTATTCTCACACCTCCCCCTTTTTGGCACTGAATATTTGTTGCATTTAGCTTAGACTCTTTATCCAAATTTGAACTCAACATGATGAAATATTCCTAAGAGTATTTAGGTAAACATGAAGGTTGGCAGCCATAGTCTTGGCTTCCCAAGGCACTTCCAAGTTTCCTCTGGCAACAAATTCACTCCTAAGCCTCCATTAATGATGGTGTTTGTCAACTTTCTTCCTATTATTTGCATCTCACAAAGGGTTGTCTTCCTTCCAATCATCAGCAACATAGCGTCGGTGGAATGGTTGTCTCTGGTGTTCACTTCCTCGTTGGTTCCCCTTGTGGCATACATTGGTTTTGGTCAAGTGTGTTTTCACAAAACGTGTTGCTAATTACCACTATCAATTGTTGCTAGTTTGTAGAAGGCCTTCTACCTTGATGGGTACGGTTGTCTGCAACACCTGTCAAGCTATGCCCTTCTCTGCCTTCGATCACACTGGCCTACTTGCAATCCCATTGGATGCTATTCATTCCTTTCCCATCACATCGTCAACTTTTGATCTAGTCTCCCACAATCGTTCATTCTATGTAAGAGGGTCTAAGTACACTGCATCATTCCTATGTGCTCTCTTCATAAGCCTCCAATCTGACTGGTCTACTTTGAACATATAGGAATCTAATTCCTCCAACTCAAGAGGACACCATCAAGAAATTTTCTTGCACTCCAATTGTAATCCAATTATAAAGAACCAATTTCTTACTTCCTTTTCTTTTGCAAGTCCCTTAGCTCATCACAATTAAATGTATCACTGAGTTCTTTTCAGAAATAATCACTTTTCCAATCTGTCCGTCTTCATTTTGTTTTTTGATAAAAACTTTGTGAATTTCTTAAAAGCTAATGAACACTTAAACTAAACTCCACAGGCTGGAAGGATGATTTGCGCTTTGATACCACTATAATATACCCTATGAAACAAGGTTTGTTCAAACTACACTTCATACCAAAAAGAAAGACTTGTAGGTGATGATTGATAATGGTTGCTCAAACCAAATGAATGGTGATATGGAGAAATTCAAAAAACTTGAAGGTTATGATAGAGAAATTGACTGACCATGAGACAACGAAAACGAACAACATGAAGACCAAAGATTGTGCCTTTTCAATGACAAATGACATGACATCAAAAACGTGACTAAAACCTTGAGAATCATGCTTAGAGTATGTATGGACAATGATTTAATCAAAATTTGTATGGTTGTCCCTAATATTTGACCTTTCAAAAATTGAGGACAACACATTACAAACACTGATAAACATGAAGATATCTACCTTATGGGACAGGTCAAAGAAAGTTGCTTGTGGCATAAAAGACTTGGACATATAAACTCTGGTAGTCTAGTCAAAGTGAGCAAACATCAAAATGTTAAACCATGCCACTCATTCACAAGCGAGTGAACAACACTTGCAAGGAGTACCAACACGGGAAACAAAAAAAAAATCAGTTTCACATCAAAAGATAATTCATCCACTAGACCAATGCAGCTAGTTCGTATAGATTTGTGTGGTCCTACTAGGACACGAGCTATAGCTGGAGAAAGATATATTATGCTCTTTATTGGTGACTATACAAGAATGACTTGGGTGACATTTTTGAAACACAAGTCAGAGGCTTTTGATAGATTTAAGTAGTTCAGAAAGATGGTTAAAAAAAGAATTAGATTTGAATGATTGAACAAAGGTTGAACAAAGGTAAGGAAGATAAAACAGTTTTGACCAAGTATCCAACACTTTCCAAGCATCTAGCGGCTCATTGTGGAGTTACACAACATGTAGACAGAATATAGGCGCAGTTTTGATAATTTGAAAAGCAGTTGCAGGAATCTTGGGATAGATTTAAGAATCTTATCCATAGGCAATTCACAGAGGAAGGTTCTTCTTTATGAAGACCACCTTTTTAACCAAATTTGGAGGCTAAAAAGTAGCACTCAAGAGCTTGGACGACAAAGAAGATGATTACACAAGTAATGGAACTTTTCCCCTGTGCCTTTATTGTTCTCTAGTGATGTAAGAGATGCTAGTATTCTATAAACAACAACTCTTTTGTTTCTTTTCAGTTAGTTTTTTCTCTCTTGTGCTTAGTATTGTAGCTAGCGCAAGCTCTTTCAAGCATAAAAACAACTTTGAAACTCAGAATCAGCGATTTGATGACCAAAATATCATATGTGAGTGTTTTGTTTTTCAACCAATAGCAAGCATTTCCAAAGTCTATATCATTGTATTCACCTTTTTCCAATAAAATTCAGTTCTTTTGCCTTCAGAATCTTGTTTCATTGCATGTATTTTTGCAATTAGCATTGAGTTTATGTGATTCTCATCAAATTCTTAAAAATATGTTGTATTTGCAGAACCTTAAAACAACAAAATACATACATTCATGTAGGGTGTTTGTTGTAGAGTGTATGTGTTTCTCATCAAATTCTTAAAATTATGCTATATTTTAAAAACCTTAAAACAACAAAATACATACATTCATGTAGGGTGTTTGTTGTAGAGTATAGAAAATCAGTCCCTTAAAACTGTGAAAACTACTAATTTTCCTTTTGAGGGCTGCACTTAAGTACTCTCTTCTTTCAAAATGTTGACATATGGCTGAGTGTATTGTTGTAGGTTGTGCAAAAACAATATGAATATTTGAAGCTTGTGTGTCAGAGCAATGATATAAGCTTAGCAAATTTGGCGCATTACCATTGTAGTTGTAGTTCCATTTTAAGAAGGATTTTTCAGTTATTTTCAAGCCTTTTTCACTCCCTTTTCTTCCGAAAATCAGTAGCTTTAGGATTATAATAGGTGAGTACCACAAGGAACCGGTCTACCCTAGAGGTCCATCTCCGTTACTAGATACCCAAAACACGGAAGCGTTCCCATGTTTCACCAGTAAGCAGACTCTATTCTTAATTAGGGTGCATTTTTTTGGAATAACAACACTAATGCCCCCAATGGCTTAATTCCATGTTGGTCGGAACCTACAAAAACGAAGTGTTATCACTAGAATGTGCACCCTTGTTGAACCTAGTTACCATTCAGTTGAACATTGGAAGACCTCTCAGAATCTGTGTTGTGCCTTGCACGCACTGTAATGTGCCTTTTTATCTAATTTGAGACACTACGTGAAATTCAGCAAATCTATAAATATAACTCAAATTGTTGATAACAAAATGCTTATTTGATGCTCAATTTACAATGAAAGACAACTGATAGTAAATGATTATTAATTCCAAATGCATACGCTCCCAAATAAGATAGTTACATAACAATGATCACAATATACAAGGGTTGTATCTGTTATTGCAATGAAATATATGCTCAATAACCTGAAATGTTCTCTATGCTATATATAATAGATCCACGCTGATATACAGTTTGTCTAATATGATTACAATGTTGTCTCTGATGTACAATGAATTACATGAAATGTTGAGATTATCTGGCATAATAACAATGTGGTATTGCACAAGTTGTATCTGATTTATCTTTATCCCTATGCGTTGAACAAGGAAGTCGTCTCTAATATATCTTTATATCATTATGCTTTTGAGATGGTGTCGTCTCTGATATGCAGATAAATACTTGCACCTAGGACTGTTGTTTGCAATCGGCTTCTCTAAACAGAGTGATTCACAAGGGATTATATATTTTATATTCTAAGTTCTATATTCGATCCCATGCTAAAGTGGAAATGAATGCCTTCATATATCTTGCAAATGGAACGATGAGTTGTTTTCCAAAAGACATGTCTTATGTCCATTCATTATCACCTCCTTTACTAATTGCACCACTTCAAAATAGTTATAGTTATTGATTAGACTGGCCTTCATAATTGATCTAGTCTTATGCTAATCGCATCCTTCCATATGCAATGGGTTAGTTATGTTGCGACTACCGATTAGTCTTGTTGTGTTCACTGCTATTACATACCTTCAAAACAACTATAATCGATGTTAATTAATATTGTGCCTCTCTATTGTGATGTCGATTAGTGGACTCCCATTGGTATTTGTCCGTGCCTCGGTCGATATCCTTCACTTGAGAATATTGGTATGCTAACTAGATAAATATAATCATCGCCTTGTTACCAGTATTAGTAGTCTTGTCTTCTAATATTCATCACCTCTGTAACTATCGTCAATTGACATCATCCATCGCTGTTATATCAACATCGATAACGTCGATACACACAATCTCCAGGCTCAGCCACGGTGTGATTGACTTAAAAGACCTGTTATTGCCTCCTAAAATAGACATATTAATTCTTAAGAGACATGTGATAGCCCGGTAGTGACATGTCAATGTAATCGCATATATCCTCAAATGGTTGCTAGCCTTGTTGACTTATATAATTGTATAGAGTATGTATGGACTTCCCTTCTTCCATTTAAGGGTTCAATATTATACTTCAATCTAGTGTGGCCCACGTCGATGTTCTTCATGCTTGTTGATGACTTACTGCTATTACAAACACTGACTTGTCATCAATATTGGTATCCCTCTATACTTATAAACTGCTATGTATTTGGTACATATTAATAAATTTATATCTTTAATTAAAATTATTTCAATTGCATTTTTAATGTCCCAAATTGGGGACATTACAGACACCCCTCGTTTAAAATAGGGAACCCAATTTTTAATGTCTCTGAATGTGCAAATCTGGAAAACGCCTGAAGCTGCAGAGACTTGAGCAAGTACTCTCTTACAATCCCTTCTAGGATTGGTTTCGAGAGTGAATGCTTGAAATTGGTAGTTGAGCTTTAGGATGTATGAATAAGTATAAAATCTTGAAACTCCTAAACATAAAATTCCTAACAATGACAAAGGAATTTGCGAAAAAAATAGTGAAAAAACTTTTATAAAAAAAATTGTAGGCACTATAGTCAAATGAAGAATAGGAAAATATAAAAAATAAAACAGATAAAATACCCATTGTGCAATAGAAAATTCATTTTCTTTGAGCTATTGATTGGTTTTTTCACTAAGCAAATTGGAAAGAATTATGATTCTATGTCAGCATGCTCATGACTATATTGGTAGCATTGTACAGTACTAGATATACATTGTGCTTTTCTACTTAAGAATTTATGTGTGGGCTAAACTTTCGATCAAATATTCTTTATAATGCTTGACAAATTGCATGAATTTTCCAAGGTACACTCTCCAAAGGTATAGAATTTGTTGGAGCTGATGCTGAAGATGACAACAAAAATATGGGAAAATACAAAGTATCATTACGCATGTTAATGAGTGAAAGTAACAAGGAAAAACTATTGCAGCAATTTAATAACTACAAAGAGTGTCAACCATTTGAAAAGTACAACCCAACATGGGGTCACTTATCATCACAATAAGTTGCAACGATTTTATAGAAGTACAATAGCATCATAGATGCATGGGAATTATAGGCACTGAGTTGGAATCATATTTGCGGAAGTGGAAGGAGGTGCAATGCAGGCAATTTTGCTTAGAAAAAGACCAAAGATCTTACGGAGTAGTCTTCCAAGACCTCCTCTTCCTGCTCTTGATTTCATTAAGAATTCTATAAAGAGAATTGCTAATAATAATGGTTCCCTTGCATCTGTAAAATTCATAGA
>MU224920.1:335681-379259 GCA_018584345.1 Thuja plicata
GAATTATATACAATTTAATGATGACTTAATTTCATTATTTAATAAAGTATTAAAATGACTTTAATACAGCTTAGTGAAAATTATGTCATTGTAATTTAAAGGGGGAGATAGTGAAAAGAAAAGGGATATGAAAAGATAGGCAGATGAAAAATGAAGAGTCACAAGGATGCAGTATAAAAGAACATTGAGAAGTTCATTCTGATCATGCTTGGTTTATGCATGATTATTATTTTCTCTTGGAGAATTCTGGGAAGCTTTGGCTTTTAGTTTGAAACCTGACGACGACAACCTTCAGGATATCTTGATAGATTCGACGGAAACCGAATTCATCTGTGCAGGTGGATTAGCACCCGAATTCACAACTGGGCAAATTTGTGACGTCTTCCTTTGAAGACAGACATGCAGTGATAGAGGTATTTAATATCTATTCTGAAAATAAGATTGTAATGATTTATCTTCATATTTAATTTCAGACCTCTGTGATTTTCGTATCATCTGTAGGAAAAATAGAAATCAGCTAGTCTACAAATTGTTTGTTTAAATTCCTATGGAATCTTTTGGTAAAATGTGGAGCAAATATGTATATCGAGATATTTCAGTGGTATCCGAGCTGGTTTTCCTACCAGCCTGTGAGGTTTCGTGAGTAATTGTTGTTCTAAAATAATTTTATCCAATTTGAGAAGATAATATTTTTCTAAATATTAAAGTCTCTTATAGTGAGAAACATAGAGAGTATTTGAGGTTATTTATCATCTGGATATTCTACGGCCTGTAAAGAAGATGTGTAAATTGGTTATCAACGCAATTTGATTCTTTAAATGAGACATCGATAGTTCTGTGGTAATCGAATTTTTATTAAATATTGAGCATCGAGGTTTATTTGAGAAAAACTCAAAACACTAGGCGTTGAGGTTTATATAAAATTTAATGCATGGTTATAAAGTTGGGCACATAAGATGGGAGGAGTTTGGCCCATAGCTACCAATTGTGAAGCTAGAAACTAACAGAAGAAGACTAGGAATTCAAGTGAGAAGGATATTCCAATTCCTTTTGAGGTTGATTGGACTTGAGTGGAGAGTTGCAAGTTTCTTGAGACAGATTTATTATTTGAGTTCATAACTACCACGCAAACCTGAGATAAATACCACTCAAGTGCCAAGAAAGATAGCAATGTATACATTCAATTGCAATGATAAACAATTGTTTGACTATATGAGAACTGTTTGACAAAATGCTTAGCTCGCTGGAGTGACAAAGGTAGTTGGAGATACCATTCAGATATCTCACATTGTATCTCTAGATTAATTCAAATTTGGTGAAGTCTCGTTTTTTTGACAGAATTGCATGGATGTGGAAACATACATATATTCAAAAAGAAAGTAAGCTTGTACGCATGGTTGTTCTCAAAGTTTTATTGTAATAAAATAAGGTTTCGTATTTGCATCCTGGGTGTAACTTATTAATGAGTTTAGCAAATTATATTTTATTGAGAGTTTGTTATACTATTGGGTGCATCAAATTAAGAGGATTTGTGGATATTTGTGAAGGCTTATGACATAAAAAGAGTCGTTTTGTAGGAATTTTGAGGAATTAGCTTATGGATATGAGTTTGGAATGATCCTTTGGAATGGGCAACGCCATTTGGTATGCTACTAGTTGTTAAAAGTTGGCAATGATTTTTAATATGAAGTCGCACCTCTATAGTTTTCCTTGTTTAGAACGCCATGGCTATGTAACATTTTAGTTGAAGATTGTGGAGTTGTTCAAATTCTTTGGGCGTCATACCTGTCTAGGCATAAGAGAGTGAATAAGCATTTATCGCTAGATGTGAGCATTCATGTGTAGATAGCTATACTTAGGGTGGGATTGAGGTAATTTTGGCGCTTTTCATTGAAAAATCTTGCTTGGTATGTAATTGAAACAAATTAATGGCTCTTTACATCGCATCAGGCTTTCCTTGCTAGGCGTGGATTCAAATAATGATTTTTTGAATACTAGTTACCAAACATTATTTTTTGTTGCCATTTCCTTCAGAGCGCTACACCATGCAATCTTAAGTGTATTAGACTTTCAACGCCCATAATGGCTTGAGATTTGACCCAGCTAATGCCACTGCCAAGGGAAATATCACAGCTTGCCTAAAGGAGATTCATGTGCCTTCTGATGGAATCGACTCATTTCAAACATGGAATTGAAAGCTTGCGACTCAGCCATAGTCAGTTTGAATGTTTATATATAAATACATTTTGCTCAGGTTGGTGGAAATTGTTTTTACTGATCGGCATTACCAGAGAGATTACAGTTGGGTTTCCTAAACGCAAGCATCATTTCAAACATGGAATTGAAAGCTTGCGACTCAGCCATAGTCAGTTTGAATGTTTATATATACATACATTTTGTTGAGGTTGGTGGAAATTGTTTTCACTGATCGGCATTACCAGAGAGATTACAGTTGGGTTTCCTAAATGCAAGCAAGAGAGATTTCAGAGGTCATTAGGATGGAGATATATATCAAATATGTGGAACATTGATGTGTTGTTCGTATACATATTTTGGAGCAGAGACCAAGTATAAACTGGAAAGAGTAGCAATTCAAAGATGGTGGCTTGCCTTGTCATACAAAAGAAACGCAATTTTTTTCAGTCCTCCAGGTAGATGTTGTATTTCATATAACTGTAAATTTAATAAATTTCATACGACACATAGGATAAGAACACTTAGTATTCCAAGATGAAACACCTAATATCAAATCCTATCCTGAATAAGGAAAGCTCATATGCTAAACAATGTAACTGGATTGGACGATCAAAAGAGACAACCCCAAGGTTCCTTCTTATCGTGGACTTACATCAGCTTTGTGATGTAATATGATGGGTATCACAAAGGGAATTACACTATTCATTCAATGGATATCAAATGCTTCAACTTTTTCCAACCAAACAAAGAGAAAAGGGAAAGGACTTTGTATTTGGTATATTAATAAATTGAATTCTTCATTGTTCTTAGAATTCTTTCTCTTGGATGTCCTAACTTCGTAATACTTGAATCCTTTGTATTTCAAATTTCATTATTTGGAATTCTTTGTCTTCCTTGGACTCTATCCTTGGGTCAATCTTTTCAACATATTGACGTCTTCCTTGGTATATTGAATCTTCTTCAATTCATTTCCTTGCATGACTCGGTCATCATTAGGATCACTCTCTTGATGGGAATCTTGTCCTTAATTATTTCTTATGCTCGACCTCAGACTTGTCCTTATGTTCTTATTCCATGATGACAATCTTTCTCATTTATAGACATTTCCTCCTTGTATAATTTGATCATCCTCGTGTGGTGAAGTCTTCCTCTCCCATTGTTTGTCATTGTATGGGACATCCTTGATTCCTTTATCTGTTACCTTGTTGGCTCGGAATCGTTTAGCCTTGATATTTTTCAGCATGTGCACTCCTTAAGCGGAAAATCAACCCTCATAGGGACAAATCGGAGTCCTTAACAACTTGTCCCAAAATTGAATACCGTTTGATCCTAATGGAAATTTGATGTAAATAGGGATAAGTTGATCTCCCTATAAGATATTCCCTATTCCTCAAGCATTTGATCTAGTAGAGAGTTGACTTGCATAGGGGACATGAATGTCCTTGTAGCCTAGTACCCATTTTGCAAACCTTAGACTCTGAGTGGGAGATCAACTCGTACAGGGACTTTGTGATTTTCTCAAGATTCCCTTGATTGTTGCATCCTTGTCCTCCTTGCTTATCAGTGTCTCAAGCAATCACTCCTGCAACATAAAAGAAGGCATGAAGTTAATGATCTCGTAAGGATAGCAAGTTAGAAGTTAACTTCAAATCCTTAACCGCTTCATTTTACCATTTAATTTGAATTCCGTGACCTTGAAACAAACACCTAGAAGGATGTAAATGAAACTTCAAACCAAACATGAGAAATTTGAAGTCTAAGGACAAATCTAAACATTTAAGTCTCAAGACTCGTCTGAAGACAAGCCAACTTAAGAGCACAAAATAGTCCCTCTGCTGCTACAAACTTAGAAGAATCACAATTTAAAAGTCATGAAGTTTGAGAAATTTTCAGACGGCACATGTCTAAAGACAATGTCTGAAGATATGGTCTGCAAATAGGGTGCAATCAAAATGTTCGGACATAAAAATCATGATTTTATTGACTCGTTTGAACTTCCAAATGCACATATCAGATCCCTTTAGTAATGCACAAACTCTGATTTTTTCTAAGGTCAGACCTGCAACATGTCCAAAACTTAGAAATCAATGCACCACTTTGCTAATATCATCCCAAACATGCATTGTGAAGTTTGGTAATGGGGATTATGTCCTAGAATCAGACTGTTTTTTGAGGCAAATTCTGAGTATCAGTCTGAAGACACCCCGCCATTTTCAGAACAATTCACTTAAACTTCACCAAATCATATCATCAATTGACAAGAGCACATTCCAATGAAATTTTAAGGATTTAGAAGTGAAAAACAAACCCTCTTACAATAAGATGCAAATCTGATATTCTGTGGACATGGTCTGAAACATGTCTTACCTTGATTTTTCCCTCGAGACAGAGCGAAAATAACCCCCACACACTCAGAAATGATCTCTGATATGAAAGGAAAACTTCATAAAATTTTCTGATTTTTTGAAGAAATTCACCACTTTTGGAGAAACTTTAGACTTAGGTCTGAAAACAAATGCATTTCCAGCCTCTTGGCTACTTGAATTTAGTTTTTACACTCTCATTTTGCTCCTTCAAACAACCTACAATGAACTCTAATGGTAACTAATGACTTGAAAATTTTCTCTGATTTTTCCATAAAAATTGAACTTATTGTGAGTTTTCAGACTTAGTCTGAAAATAATCACTCGCAGCTCTTTCTAACAGTTGGGTATCATCTCAGAATTTTGTGTAATTCAGATTTGGTCCTTAAAACACCTTTATCACTTGTCTTTTGTAGTCTGTGATTTTCCTCTTGCAAAGGCGTAGCTCTTTGGTGTCTTTCAGATTTTGGTTATTCAGACCTTTCTTTACACAATCGCCTATATTCTTTTGGTTGCACATTAATTCCCTCCTTGTTGGCAGCAATTCCCATGAACCTCATTTGGGATTTCAAAACTTCACTCCCAATAATGGCCGATTTGGGCCTTAACTGAATTAAGACTTCCTCTCAGACTTCTGTTTCTAAGCAGCTCCTCTTCTATTTGCATTCACCTCTTCAACTCCTTTTTTGGATCAAGCCTTGGTCAACTTCTTTATTGTATTTCATCTGCTACTGTTTTAAGTCTTTTAAAGATGTTTTTTCTTTGAATCCTACACACAGTGTAAGTCCTCAAATTCTACAGGTTTGGTTCAACATTTTGTCAAACAGTTTGTATGCAAGTGTAATAGTTGTTTGCAGAGTTTACAAGAATAGTAGAAAATACTGGCTCAAGCTTATTACTCAAAAATTTGGAAAGAAAGGCATACAGATTTAAAATAGATATTTCCATAAATATCCTTAACCATATTAAAATATGTATTTCAATGAAACTACCCCAGTCAATGAAAATACAAAGACAAACAATTCTGACTTCTAACGTTCTGACTGGGAATGTAACATCAAACAATGATATTGACTCATTCCATTAATAATATATGCAACTTCAGAATTTACCAATGGAAATGAAAACCAATATGCATTTCAATCTAAATCCGATATTTGTTTATGCAACCCCTTATGATACTTCTATTACATGCTTGGTATGAGGGAAGGAATTATCACACACCTCTGTTGAATGCTACAGCAAATAAGTTCAATTTCATGAGTTCTCAGGTATTCCCACACTGAATTAGTGATCACATATATCTTTGTACATGATGGGATGAGCTTCAACAATAGAAAATAATGGCGCCAAATACTAAGAGCAGGTCCCCCTGATATCCATGAATTGGTTTGTTTGCCTTAAGTGCCAAACAGGCATATAGCTTCTAAATTGTTGTCTTTTGTGACCCTTTCACAACATCGCCCCTTTGCAAATGGGCACTCCCTCTTTTCGTCGTAGTTATAGGGTTAGGTGATCAAGTCATTAAAGTTTCAAGTATGGACGAGTGCTAGTCGGTTCAGAATCGTTGGGATAAAGCTGTGAAGATTTGACGTAAAAATTTGAAGTGCATAAATGTTTGGCTGGTCAAATAATCCGAAATATGCTATAAGGACATATTTCCTTCATTAATTCGGGCTAAAATCACTAGGTCAAACATAAGAGCCTCAAAATCCCTATGGAAATTGATTTTCTACTCCTTAAATATGCAAAATCCTTATGAAAAACATTTTTCCTTTAAAAATTGTACTTCGTCCTTATGTAAATAGAATTTCAACTGCAAAAATGAACAAAGTCTATATGAAGGGTGAGTTTTCACTCCAGAAATTATCAAAATCCCTGTGAAAGATTAATTTCCACTTGAGAAATTATAAAAGTCCCTGAAGGAGTCATATTTCCACTCATGGGACATGGTTGCAATGAAACAAACAAAGTGTTGGGACCATTAGTCCCTATAGGGGCTGAATTTCCCCTTATGGACATAGAAACAAAGAAAAAAATGCAAAGAGTCCCTATGCATATTGATTTTCCCTTGGACTGTACACAGAAATTTTTTGAGGAGTGTAGGGTGGAAAGTCCTTGTGGACAAGGATTTTCCATGAGTCCTCGAGCAATGCGATTTTACACTAGATTTTATAAGTAGAATATTTTTTAGCATGAAATGGGGAAAATCCTTGTGCAAGAAGAATCTCTTGCCCCCTTCTACATTTTTCCTTAGTCCCTGAGAGGGTCGTTTTTCCCCTTGAAGGGCTTTTTTTCAATGGATGAAAGCATGAAGTTTTGGGATTAGCTTAGTCCCTATGGTGGACAAGAAAACAAGTGAAATGGCCAAGATAAAAAATTAAATGACAACTTAGTTTGATTATTAAATAATGTATTAAAATGAGTTTTATAGAACCTATTGAAAAAATAATTAAGTCATTTTAAGTTAACGAGGTAAAATAAAGAAATGGAGGAAAGGAATATGAAGAGACAGGCAGAAGGAAAAGGAAGAGTCACAGGGATGTGTTATAAAATAACATTGAGAGGCTCATTCTCATATGCTTGGATATGCTTGTTTTATGCTTGATTACTATTTTCTCTTGGAGAATATTGGGAAGCTTTGGTTTTCAGTTTTCAAATTGTTGGCTAAATATTTTGCAAGTCACTAAGACTACAAGTTGGCAAAATGTTTAATTTAGGCAGCAGTATGTGAGATTCCTCTCTCCTCTCAACATTAGGGGAGGCTCCCTTCTTACCGCAAGTGGCTTCAAGTAAAACTGAACTGTATCACACACATTTCTCCTTGCTACAGTAATACCGGTGGCTCAAGGAATGACTTAAGAACAATCCTTTAAGACAGCAGTTGATTTTATCTAAAGATGAAATAATATAAGAGCTCAAAGTCTCTTATCCTTACTTCAAATAATCACTCTAATTTCGGATGTACAAGAAAGCTCAAAGTCTTCCCTTGAACACCCTCTAATCGATTTAAGATTCCAACACTGAAGCCCAAAGTCTTCAGCTTTGAAATGTTGCAGCCACTACTCTCTATAGTAACCACGATCTTCTGAAGCACAAAGTCTTCAGAAAACTTGGATTAAAGGTGCTCCAATGATATAAACAAGATAACTGTTTAATTTGAACAAGGATCAACAAATGCAACATAAGAATACAGTCATTAGTAGTCAAGACAACAACTCAAAGTTTGTCAATCTCTATTCATTTATTTCAAATGCTCAACTCTTTTATAATGAAACACAAAGTCTTCAGAACTCAAGAAAGGACAAGAAAGGGGAAACCCTTAACCACTTTGATTTATTCAATCCTTATCTCTAACTAACTATGACCTATTCAAACCTTATCCATAACTAACTAACTTTGAATGATTCAATGCTATAGGGCCTAATGTATTTGCAGCTCGATTACATAAGAACACTTCACATATTTTTGTGTAATCTGTTAAAGATTCTACACTTTTACAAAAATTGAGTGTCCCAACAACGTTTCAAAGGAAATTTATACAAGTCTCAAATTGGCATAGAGACTTGTGTATCACAGTTGGATCTGGTGCGTGTGTATGCTGAGCAATGTTTGCAATCTTGCGTGCAACACTTGCTGTCCTTGAAATTGCACCGTTATGTCCACTTAGGTCTTTTTGTAGACGGTTCAAGACAACTCTAAAACCAGCCAGTTTATCCATAGAATTACAACCAAAAGTTTCAGATTGCAATTCCTGATGAATGATTTGCACAAACCCTAACATAGCTTGTTCCTTTGTGATCAACTCGCCATTATCGGTCATCAGCTCGCATGTTAGCTCGTCAAAGATCTTAACAACGATTCCCTCGTGTTAAGTGCACACATGTATGGCATCTTGAACCTTTGTCTTCAAGTTCTTCAGAACTTGTTCTTTGTTTATCATCTGATCCAGAGATTTCGAAATACATCTCTTTTGAAGAGATTATCTCATACGTGCACAGAATGTCAAGGTCAGCTTCTGCCATCTTCTTCCATACATCTAAGTCTTCACCTAGAGTCCTTGATTGCTGATCAAAAGATGCAACCAGCTCTTGTAATCGATCGATGGTCTTCTTGACATTTCTGAACATGCGATATGCATCCTTGATTACCAACACTCCTTGAGTTTCCAATTGGCTGCCCCAATCATCTATGACTTTGGCCTTTCTCTCTAGATGCTCAATGCACTACTGTGTATCTTTAGAAAACAAATTCACCTGCTAAGAAGAAGAATTTTGTTCAAGAGCTTCACGGAAACGGATATTCTCCTCCTTTAGTAATTTCTTTTTTCGCCAAAGCTTGTTTGTTCTTTTGTTTAGTTGTTCCACTGCATCTATGGCATCTAACTGATAACCCATGAATGATTGCTTACCCAATTCCACCCTGGTAATCTTGTAATCTATAGTCTGAAGTTCATCAATAGGCTTGTCTGAAAGTATTTCAGCTACCTTAGCATATTTGGTATTTTGCTCATCAACAAGAACCTTCGAGACTACTTTTGCCTTTTTATTTTTAAGAGCCCAAGATTCACTCTTTGGTGTAAGATTAAACTGTTCTGGAGGCGTTTCCAACTTCTTTCTTTTTTGTGAGATAACACCCAACCAAGAAGGTAAAATGAAAGAGGAAGAAGCATCAGTTGTCACCATGGTAGTCACCGGCTTTACTTGAGAAGAAGTAGAGGCAGTTGTGATGGGTGCCTCTTCTTACACTGTCGTTGCAAATAGATTCTCCTGAACTTCTTTCCACATGAACACTTCAATCTGTGCAAATGTCAGATTGTTGCTTCCCATGAGCATATCCAACTTGGGCAAATCCTCAGATAATTCATCAAAGACATGCGACAAGTCTTCTTTTTGCGCTGGAGCCGCGGAGGAGATGGGTGTAGCTGGCACAATGGTAGTTGAATGTATAGACGACAAATGCATTGTGAAGGAGTCAACATCCGTGTCGAGTGGTGACATAGGAGGATCCTCCATCTCTGGCGTTGATTCAGGCATGGCTTGGATTTCATCCACCTTCTGCACTCCTGGTAGCTCAGGAGTAACTAAATCCTGCAACTCTTCTTCACTATCCGATATTCGGATCATTTCAGGCCCCTTTGCTTTGGATGTCGCACTAGGTGTAGGAGCCTTAACCATGAGTTTTCCTCCCTTGATAGCTAGCTTCTGAATAGTTCTAACTTCTGATGCTGAGGTTTCTCCTTTTGCTTTACCTCTAAACTCTGATTTCAAACCTATCGGACCAGCAAGATCGAAATCCTTCCCAGGCTTGACTTTGATACTTCTCATACCCCTCCTTTTCAGCCAAATGTTTGTATTGGCTAAGATGGTCTGAAATATGTCCCATATGGACATACTTTCTTTTACTAACCAGCATGGAGGTGGAATAGGCAAGTTCTTAATACGATGCTTCCTATATTCTGGATCCAGAATATCATCATCATCTTCGACCCCATTAGGAATCTGTGCAAGGTTGAAGTCCACAATCTGCTTCATGGTAAGACGGCAGTAATTAATTTTTGCAATCTCAACCTCAGTGCGAAGATCGACCCAGATATCTTCAAGGCGGTGAATATGAATGAACTGCCTTCGAATTTTATCATTCATGCCACTCTAGTCGAAAGAGCTTCGGGCCATAAATTTCTTCAAATTAATCTCTTGGAGTTCAAACTCCATACACTTGGTCTTTGGTATCGTATCAAGTGAGTATCCACCAATCTTCAAGGGATTCCGCAAAGAGATGCCAACTCCCGGTCTATGCAAGCTAGATTGATATGCATGTACAGCCATGAGTTGTCGCGCCAACTCCATTAAGATGATCTTATCAGTTGGATACCTGGGTAAGGTATATGGCTCCTCTCTAAAATACCCCACCCTTAGGTAGGTAAAGTTTAGAAATTGGAGAAAGAGGCACCCATATTCACTAACATTATTCCAGGCTTCATCAGAAACCCTCTTATTCGGGAGTTCTTTATCAAACAAGCATCTGTAGTGCCCAAAGAAAGAATCTTGCACTCTTCTGTAATGAATACAACTTGATCTCAGGGGCAGTTGGTCAAAATAGACCCAAACAGGCACTTGTGACCTTTCTCCTTTGGTGGAAAGTCCTGAAAAAGACCTTAGGGCAGCAGCAATATAAACCAAGTACGAATTCATGTAGAAAGTACCAGTCGTTGTAACTTGTGTTAGCTGCTCACAAAGAGAGTCACTTATGAGCTCACCCCAGAAAAGCTTCTTCCTTGACTTCAAAATCAAAGAGAAATACTTGTACATCCAAGGCTCAAAAAGATTTGATTCTTTAAGTCCTCTGACTTTGCTCAACAGGGTTATGAGATCGTGAATTTCTTCCTTATAATCAGACCTATGCATTCCCTTAGGCCATCTCACAAAATTGGGCCTCTTGGTGATTAACCAGTGGTCATTGATGTACCTCATGCAAGCTGATTTTCCATTTTCCCAGCTATTGAGAGCCTTCTCTATTGTCATGTCCATTACAACCGGAGTTGGAGGAGCTCTGAAAACTCGGTCAATCGTGTCCGGATCCAAGCTGATCACCACTTTCCCATCCTGATCTTTGATTGTTCTGGAGATAGGATCAAAGTGTTTGGCACATGCAATGATGAATTAAGGTTCCAGAGTCGCTGTAGGGAAAGTAGAAACATGGTGTATGTATCTTTCCCGAATACTAATCATCTCATCCTTGGTGGATGTGTCTACTCTCCTTAGGAATACCTCCACGTCAAGGCGACCAATTTATGTGTCTCGAATCTCCTCCACGTATGATGTAATCTGAGATGGGGAAATAGAGTTCTGGTATCTCTCATACTGGTACTTCATCTTTTTCATTCCTTTGCTTTTTGGGGATGAGGATCCTCTTTTGACATGACAAGATATGCAGATGCAATAACTGTAACATGGAAGTTCCAAAAAACAAGCACTTCGTCATTGAGAGAAGAAAAATCCATCTTAGAAGAAAAACTAAGAGAAGAGGGCAGCCTCTTATGAAGAGGGAAAGTAGATAAAGTGGGGTTATCTGACGTGTATACACATTTTGGAGAGCAAGACAAAAATAATGAAGAAAGTATCTTCAATTTGGAGCATGGTGGACTTTTTGCGCAAGACTGCATATTGGAAACTTCATGTCTTTCTTTTTCAAATGGGAGTATGAAAAAGGTGGGTTTTTATTGACAAATTGCACATAGGACAACAACTTGCACTTTGCATCTTTTTATGTACTTTTGGGAAAATTACCATAAGAACAGGGTTTTTAATCCCGACTCCATATGAGAATAAATTGCATTCTCATATGCAACTTAGAGAAAGAAGTAGAAATAAAACAACATATGTACAAACATAAACAAAAACAAAACGCAACAAAGAAAGAGAGAAGATGAATCTCACCTTTCTTTCAATAGGGGGAAAAACCACAAAGACTCTTCACTCAAGAAAAATAAACAAAATTCTGGAAATGAACTCAAGAATTTCGAATTTACATCTAAGAGAGGAAAAGCAGAGATATATAGACCATTAATTTGACAAATTCTCATCAAGAATGAATGCAAATCCAATGAGTCATAGATGGGAAGTAACAAATGTCCACAATGCAACTGAAATTTGCATAAAATCAGCAAATGGGAAGAGGAAGTCTTCAAAAACGTGCCCTAAAACATAGCAATTTCTTTTCAAATTAAATGCCATAACAAAAGAAAGCATTTCGAATCTGAATGAGAAGAAAAAACGTTTTTAAGAACTTACCAAATCCGTCCAAGGAATAAAAAACGCAGAGATTTGTGGATATCAGTTTGGGTTTGGATGAATCTATGTTAAAGAGGATGTGCATATCAAATCAAAGAAGGTAGAGAGTTTGTGTCTGCAAGTTCACATTCTTAACCAAGAGGGTTGGGAAGTCGAAGGTCAAAATGAAATCTTATGTCCAGTTGTGGATTTCTTCTACAACTGCAAAGTGAGAGGCACACGTTCTTAATAACATTGGGTGTCTGATGCAGGATCATCTTGCGATCTTGTCAATCTTGCATCAACCAAAACTATATCCTTTATGTTTGTTCTTGTTATTGTGGTTTGATTGCCATTCCTTCCTGTTGGTTCCTTATCTCTTACGATCCAAAGTGTGTGTTCTCAACATCATGATGCATCTATGTTTGGCTTCGGATCCCAATACGTTATTTCCTAATGAAGATTTCTTATGTTTGGGTTCGCTCCTATTTGTTCTTCCTGTTCTAACAGTCAGATTGGGTTTTCCGATCTTCGAAGCTATTTCATGATCAGCGAAGCTTAGTGGATGTTCCTACATTCGAGGCCGGCCTCCTTGTCCAATCGCATGGCATTTAATTCATATTTGGAGGAGTTCTTTTGAATTTAGGTCCTCACCTATATGTTGTCATATGTTTTCTTCATTCTAGGAGAATGTGATCTTTTCTGGCCGACTTGTGGCTTGTGATCTTGTATATATTTGTAGTCTTGCTTCCTTTGTTGGTGATAGTGTAGAGGAGTAGTTCAGTAGTTTAGTAGCTTAACATCCAGCATGGATCTCAATTTCTTATTGTAATCAGGCATGTATACCTTAGAATGTAAGCTGGCATGTGTTGGACATGTATTATGTAAATCTTTGATTCTAAACAATAAGAAGGCCTGCGAGGCATGTTGATTATTCGTTGTGGAGTTCTTATGGTCTTGTCTTGATAGATTATGTTGTGTTGACTCTTATTGCATGGTTGGACCATCTCCATTGGGGAAACTCCGACTATGATTGCATTAGATGCTATCAGAGCGAGATTTTTTCATGTAGATCGAGTTCTTGGGCTTGCGAAGCCCTAGATTTGTTTATTGTGAGGTGGCAGATTGAAGATCTGACTCGCAATTGCAGAGGACTTGCACAAGAAGATCGTTGAAGGATTTGTTGCTAGTTGTTGGCTAGTACGAGTTTGTCTGAGAGTGATTTGTTACTGCGATGGTTGATTGTTGTTCCTGGGCTTGCGAAATCCTGCATTGCTCTTTGTGGTATGGCAAAATGTGGATCTGACCTACGACATCAAATGATTTGTGCGAGGATGGATCGGAGAGTACTTGTTGATGATTGTAACAGAAGTAAACCTAATTACAACATATACATATTCAATTTGAATATGTAGATGCTATTAAAAAGTCCACTTAATAAAAAGAGAACATAATCTTTATATGCAACTTAGATTTTAATAGCTTGATATGTCGATATGATTGAAAAAAACCACTGCTATTAAATAACACTAAGCAAAACTTCACAGAATGATGTGAAATTTTAAAACGGAGTTTCAAATCCACTTTACACATAACACGAACTCTCGGCTTGTGCAGTTGACAAGAAAAAGTCCACCTTTTGACGATTTTCAAAGATATGTAGTCTATCTGAAAAACCCCACTGGCAGGATCTTGAAAAGCCTATAACTTGAGTTTGACTAACCCGAATGACGCCTGAGAGAGCTCGAAACGAGCGGGATGAAGAAGACTACAAACCTATGACAAGAAAGAAACAAAAAACTAAATCAAAAAAAAAAAGAGCAAACAACTAAATGCTTTGCAAGAAGTAAAATTAGAAAAGAATCAAGGGATGACTGATTCCGTCGAACAAAACCTCTTCCAGGACACCGACCTCCTTAGAGAAAAATCCTATCAATCGCTTGGGAATTGCATAGGGTTGTTCAATTTTGTGAAAAATTAAGGACAACACAAACCTAAGGACTGAAACCTTCAAGATTTCTAGGTCTTTTGGACGGAAATCGAAGTCATCTTTGGAAGTGGATTCGCGATAGAGTTCATAGCTGGGAAAATTTGTTAAGCTATAATTTAAAGACAAACTTGCTGAAATAGAGGTACTTTAAATCTATCTGAGGAAAAAGGGTTGTAATAATTTATTACAATATTGAATTCCAGATCTCTATTTCAATCTGATTTTATATGATCTTCAAGAAATTAGTTGCATGCAAATTATTTGTTTAAATTTGTTTAAATTTATGTGGTTCATTTGAAAAATTTGGAGCAAATATCCAAGGGGGGATATTGCAGTGGTATCAGACTCGGTTCTCCTGCCAGCCGATGAGGTTTTAATGCAATTTGGTTGCCTGGTTGGATTTTGAGGACTGCTACATTGAATATTTTATTGACAATTCTGAGAAAACCCAGTATTTTAATATTATTTTATTATTGAAAGACAAACATATGATGAGATTTTAATGTTCAGCGGTTTTGAACCTGGGCGTGGCAATAGTTTCTCTTAAAAAAATATTTGGGCTTCCTTAATTTTTATTTGGTTAAGTGTTTCAATCAGAATTGTCGTAGAGGAGAAAATGGGGATTAATATTTGTTATATTTCGTTGGAAAACTTTAATGGAATATTGCCAGCGAATGTTGTAAGTGGGAATTCACTTAATAAGAATAATATTACCCCTGGAGACTATGGTCGAGAACTTTAATATTAGATGCAAATATCAAACTATTCTTCCATATGAAAATGACATTTTGGGCCTTGGTCTCAGAGTTTCATCTTCAAATAGACATTTCCAATCCCTATGGTATTCAAAGTAGTGTGGTTTTGTTTGATCTTCATGGAACCGTGTTCTTGTATTAATGTCGTTAACTACTAGCAGCAGAACTACCTGATAGCGGCACTCTAATATTTGATGAGCGGCATATATTATACTAGAACCATAATATATTCTATTACTTTATCGGCTTGTTAAGCTCAGCGGATATTTGTGGTATATATAATGGTTTCATGTTGAAAATGAAGAACCCGTTACATATAGGGTGCGAACCTTATATCATAAAATGATAAGAGTCAAGCAATTTAATATTTGGTTCTAGTGTACATGGCAGCATTACGCACCTATATAGAAGTCAACTAATAGGACCCCTACAACAACAAGACCAAGGGGTCAACTAATAGGACCCCTACAACAACAAGCCTAGGTGGTGGAAACAAAACAAGAATTTTGTTCACGATGGAGTGGTAGATGCATCCAATGCTAATCCTAAACCAGCAATGTTCAATTTAACGAACAGTTTACAAGCAAACAAAGAAGCCAAGGTGACAACCACAATACCTAAAGCAAACAATGAGAACAACAAGAGTAGACCATGGACTTCTAGACCTCAACGAACATTCACTCCTTTGGGAGAACCTCTTGAGACAGTTTTGAAGACACTCTTGGACAACAAAGTTCTTACGATTCCCGATTCAAAACCATGGGAACCAGAAGTCAAACCATAACTAGTAGTACTTATTAGCATTGGCAGCATGGTTGAAGATTAGTACTGATGCTCAAGTGTACATGTGAGCATTACGCGCCTATATATTTGTCTGCCAAGTACATTACGCGCGAGTAAATTCATAACACATTTCAAGATTTTGTTTTTACTTTGGGTAAGAATAACTACACATAGGAATAAGATGATACAATATTCTATAATTTGCAAAAGTATTTAATTGTGCAAGTGAAATTCTAACCAAGAGTAGAAAATTTTTTCACAAGAGTTGTCTTTGTTGGTAAAAGTGCAATTTTATTGTATGTGTGAGATCATTGGCAAATAGAAATCATTTTCTCATATAAAGGTGAAGTACAGGAATAGAGTGTTTCCACTCTTTTGAGGTGAAAATGAGATACAGATTATAAGGGCAGAGTAATCAGAGGGATATGCATATGAGGTGGAAAATAGTGAAGAAAATTAAATTCATTTCAGTCGCAAAGAAAGGCATCTTGCGGGTACGAGGTAGGAATTCGAAATCAAATATTTTTTGTTAGAACTTAGAACCATAATGTGGCAGAGGGCAGATATTTTATGATTGACATGAGAGCAAAGAAATAAGGAATGTGCAATTGTTAATATGCATTCACTTTTATTGGGATATGCATTTACAGATAAGATTCAGATAAATCTGGTCGCAACTAAAAATTGGTTAGAAAGCAAAATCAGAGGTAACTGCAGATCACAAAGGATAATAAGACATTTACAAAAGAGGAGAATTGTTTTGCAGATCAAATATTTTAGAAAATGGGAAGTACAGATCAAAGGAAAGAAGGAAAAACATTTTCAGTTTGAATGAAGGTGAGGATGAAGTTGCACGGTCAGATTTGGAGAAAGACATATGCCAGCTTCAAGTTCAATCTGAAGACTTTTGTTTTTCCACATATTCTTCTTCTTTCTCAATTCTCAGGGTTCCAATTTTCCAATTTTGGAGTAGTAATTTCTTATACAAGCTAGCTGTTAGGTACTATTTTTCTTCAAGTTTTAAATCTTAGAATGTTGTAATCAGTCTTATGGCAATGACAAGCAAGCAAGTTTGTGCTTTAGGAATAGAATATGTTGCAATGTCTCTTTGGTTGTATGATGCTTCTTCGAAATCAGAAATGTCAAGGATGTTTATGGTTTTCATTTCGCATTTTCTGTTATGAGTTTCCAACTGATCACATCTCTGTTAAAGAAGCAGATTGAAGTGGTTTTCAGTTGAATGTTGGAGAAGCCTGTAATGCATTTCAAAATCAATAAGAATGTTAAGAGTATGTTTCACGAGAGATCTCATCATAAGTATGAGTACGCTAACAAAATGGCGACTCTGGTGAGGAGACAAGTTGTAAATTCATTTGGTGAAGAGTAAAGTGTGTAAAAGAAAGTCTAGAGTCTTAAAATTTATTTCAAATCTAAGAATTTTTAGCCTGGAAGTGATTTTGTTACAGCGAACTTAAAGAAGTTTTATGTGACTCTGCTGAAGGAAGACCCGGAATGGAGAAGTGCTTTGAGTAGCTCTTTGTTATTTAAAGATTGTTCCTCTGCAAGGAGGTGGCGACTCTGTCTGGAAACGACCAGATAAGGAAAGCAAAGAACTTTCAGATCTACGAAAATATCAATCAAGAAGGAAAGTTAACCGTTGTTGCAATTTATATGAAGGTATTCCTCGTGTTTTCATTAAACAAGCAAAGTTCCCTATTAAGTGAAGGAAAGCACCAAGTTAGCGAAAGAGAACGACATCGACCAATAAATGGGAGGACATCTCTCTTTAAAAAGCTTCTATTCAAACAAGTACGACTCTTAGAAAGTGAAATCAATTTCAGTTTTGAAAACAACAAATTTTCCTTCTCAAGTTTGATAAAAATCAGAGCCAGGTAAAATGTTATTGTATGAATCCATGCAAAACTCAAGTTGTGCAAAAACCTTCTGAATAGCTAGGAAATCGTATCCCTAAACTTTAGTGGATGTCTGAAACATAAGTTTGGCGCATGACCTAGGCAGCTCAAGTTTCTATTTTCAAAGCAAGTTAGAAACATTTTCAAGCTATTTCCTTCCCTTTTCCACTTAAAGTTAATAGTTTTAGGAGAGTTTAGCTGAATACCAAGATGAACCACCCCGATCTGGAGGTTCGCTGCAATTTTACACAACCCATTGGGCTAAGAGTGTTCCCACGTGTCACAAGGTTGCTGAGTTGAGAGCTCGGTACAGTGCAAACTTTTAGACAACGTGATGAAATCAAGATCAATATCAGGAGATAAACGTGCTGGTATTGACAGAGGGAATAAATATAATTGACTTTAACGAAGATGACAGTAAACAAATATGCAGCACCTGGGATCTTTTGTTTACGAAAATTTAGGCTCAATTAGGTCCCCTATCAAATTGAATGCCTCTTGGAGGTTGACTTTTTTTGGGTGAAGGAAGTTAGAAATTGACAATCATGTAAGGTGCTAGAAGAAATTTAGCAAATATTTTTGTCATTTCCAAAACAAAATGGGGAGTTATATTTCATAGGCTTGAAAGAATGAATATAAATGAGAAAAAACCATAAAGGAGGCACATTGAGGACTTGGTAAATCATGTTAACTATACACTCAAAAGCTATATATTTCAATGTCGTAGATGGCCGCACTGCTGCTGCTGTAAATAAACATAATAGTTAAAAAATAATTAGTTGGTCATGTAATGATAGTTACTTCTGAGTGGTTGTGCTTGGTTACCAATAATTTGTACTCTTATCCAACCACCTGACTCTATATACGTAATTACATTCCTGCGGAAGGTAGCATTCTCATGTTCTATACATTACAACGTAGGAATAAAAGATAATATCTTTCTCCAATGTTATTTTGATTGCACATTCTTTCGAGTATTGTTTATTGTAATGTTCAGGTACATTCTCTACTCTCTGTAATCAAGTTAGTCCCTTCGAGAGTAAAGATGGTGTTGTTTATGTTGCAGAGTAGGTATGGAAACAGGACCAGTATTCCTTTGATGGGAATATGTATGAGGGCTTGAGGATGGACATACCGAGAGTAAAAGATGAAGACTGATTTGAAGATAAAGATGATGGTGTTAATGGAAGAAGTGTGAATGAAGGATTAGGGTGGTGGATTGAGAATGGTTGATGAATTCATTGTTGCTGATGGACTGATAAAAAAGAGTGAACAGATGTGTGATGAGCATTAGGATGAGTGGCTGAAGATGAGAAGAGGGTTTGTAGATATTGTTTGTGGGTCTGTTGCTGAAAAGTTTGGTTTTGTCAGAGAGATTGATATCTGGTTTGCTTTGGTGCAGAGGATGTGCACATCAGATCAGAGAAGTCAGAGAGTTGAAGAGATTGACTTAGCATTTACTGATTTAGAGATGGGTTGTTTGGCCTATGAGAAAAATTGTTTAAAGGAGGAGAAAGCAAGTTAGGGTTGCTACTACGAAAGAGGTTAAGATTGATAAGGTATGTACACTTGTGAATTCTTTGACTGAGATTGCAGAGGATAAGGTAGATAGGGCTATGGGTGAATTTCATAATCTATTGATTCGGTCTAATGAGCAAGTTAAGGAAAGTCTTGTTATGAAGGATGATAATGAGATTGTTGATATTGAGGAGGTTGATGATACTGAAGTCGGAATTGAGATTCCTTTGGCTGAATTTGATGACCTTGTTGGGATTGTCGCTGAGTTTGATACTGTTTGCAGTATGGGTGTTGTTGACAAAATTGTTGTTGGTGATTATAAGAGCACTTGTGGTAAGGCTCTTATTTGTGAGGGTATAAAAGGTGATGGATTTGTTGATCAATATAAGAATGCTAGGAATAGGGTTTTCGTTTGTGATGACGAACATGTTGTTGGTAAGGAGTTGCACAGTGAGTTGTTTCAGTTACATATTGATTTGTTGAAGAGATTACATAGAGGGTGTGTGAGAGAAGACATGTGGTTCTTTGTTGATTTTGATACTCATAGTATTATTTTTTTGTGAAAGAAGATGGTCTTCTTTATGTTGATAGATCCTGTTGTGATGACTCTTATTGCATGGTTGGACCATCTCCATTGGGGAAACTAAGACTGTGACTGCATCAGATGTTATCAGAGCGAGATTTTTCCGTGGAGATCAAGTTCCTGAGCTTGCGAAGCCCTAGTTTTTTTATTGTGAGGTGTTAGATTAAAGATCTAACTGGCAATTGCAGAGGATTTGCACAAGAAGATCGTTGAAGGATTTGTTGTTGGTTGTTGGCTAGTATGAGTTTGTCTAAGAGTGATTTGTTACTGCGATGGTTGATTGTTGTTCCTGGCCTTGCAAAATCCTAGATGGCTCGTTGTGGTAAGGCAGAATGTGGATCTGACCAACGACAACAGAGAATTTGTGTGAGTATGGATCGAAGAGTACTTATTACTAATTGTGAAGCTTTGAATCGGTTGTATTCCTTAAGAAATCATGTTGGTGCACAGATCGTCGAATCGAGGCGGTTGTTAGCATGTTCATTAGATTGCAAAGTAAGAGGCAATTGAGATCTTGCAAACTTATCACCGAGCAGAGGCAGTTGCACCTTGTGAAGGGAGACAGGTCGTTGGATATGATCAGCCCTAAAAGTGTAAAGAGAAAGTTTGAAGACCTTAACGGTGAGTTAAGGTCTGAGATTTGTAATTCTTTGGTTTGTTTGAGGAGGATTCCTGAACGTAAGGATGAGTATGAGGAGGTTACTCAAGAGTTGAAGAGATTGAGTTAGAACTTACCGATTCAGAGATGGGTTATTTGGCATGTTAGAAGAATTGTTCAAGGGAGGAGAAAGCAAGTTAGGGTTCCTACTGAGAAAGAAGTTAAGATTGATAAGGTATGTACACTTGTGAATGCTTTGACTGAGATTGCAGTGGATAAGGTAGATAGTGTTATGGGTGAATTTCATAATCTGTTGATTCGGTCTAATGAGCAAGTTAAGCAATGTCTTGTTATGAAGGATGATAAGGAGATTGCTGATATTGAGGAGGTTGGTGTTTATTAAGTCGGAATTGAGATTCCTTTGGCTGAATTTGATGACCTTGTTGGGATTGTTGCTGAGTTTGATACTGTTTGCAGTATGGGTGTTGTTGTAGATGAAATTGTTGATGGTGATTATGAGAGGACTTGTGGTAAGGCTCTTATTTGTGAGGGTATTGAAGCTTATGGATTTGTTGATCAATATAAGAATGCTAGGAATGGGGTTTTCATTTGTGATGACGAACATGTTGTTGGTAAGGAGTTGCACACTGAGTTGTTTCAATTAGATACTGATTTGTTGAAGAGATTACCTAGAGGGTGTGTGAGAGAAGACATGTGGTTCTTTGCTCATGTAGACACTCATTGTATTGTTTTTTTGAAAGAAGATGGTGTTCTTCATGTTGCAGAGCAGGTATGGAAAGAGGAGCAGTATTCCTTTGATGGGAATATGTATGAGGGCTTGAGGATGGACATACTGAGAGTGAAGATGAAGATTGATTTGAAGATAAAGATGATGGTGTTGATGGAAGAAGTGTGGATGAAGGATTAGGGTGGAGGATTGAGAATGGTTGATGAATTCATTATGGCTGATGGACTAATAAAAAAGAGTGAAAAGATGTGTGATGAGTACGAGGATGAGTGGCTTAAGATGAGAAGAGGGTTCGTAGATATTGTTTACGGGTCTGTTGCAGATCAGTTTGGTTTTGTCAGAGAGCTTGATATATGGATTGCTTTGGTGCAGAAGATGTGTAGATCAAATCAGTAAAGGCAGAGAGTTTGTATTTGCAGGTTCAAATTCTTAACCAGCGGGGTTGGGAAGACGAAGGTCAAAATGAAATCTTATGTCCAGTTGTGGATTTCTTCTACAACTGCAAAGTGAGAGGCTTTCTTTGTTGATAACCCGAGTTGTCTGACGTAGGAGCATCTTGGGCTCTTGGCAATCTTGCATCAACCAGAAATATTTCATTTCTGTTTGTTCATGTTCCTGTGTTTTGAGTGGCAATCCTTCCTGTAGGTTCCTTATCTCTTGCGATCCAAATTGCCTTTTCTCGACATGACGATGAATCTATGTTTGGCTTCGCATCCCGATACATTCTTTCCTGATGAAGATTTCTTCAGTTTGGCTCTGGATGAATCTATGTTAAAGATGATGTACAGATCAAATCAAAGAAGGCAGAGTGTTTGTGTCTGCAAGTTTACATTCTTAACCAAGAGGGTTGGGAAGTCGAAGGTCAAAATGAAATCTTATGTCCAATTGTGTATTTCTTCTACAACTGCAAAGTGCGAGGCACACGTTCTTAATAACCCTAGGTGTCTGATGCAGGATCATCTTGCGATCTTGTCAATCTTGCATCAACCAAAACTATATCCTTTCTGTTTGTTCTTGTTATTGTGGTTTGATTGCCAATCCGTCCTGTTGGTTCCTTATCTCTTACGGTCCAAAGTGTGTTCTCAACATCATGATGCATCTACATTTGGCTTCGGATCCTGATACGTTCTTTCCTGATGAAGATTTCTTATGTTTGGGTTTGCTCCTATTTGTTCTTCCTGTTCTAACGGTTAGATTGGGTTTTCCGATCTTAGAAGCTATTTCATGATCAGCGAAGCTTAGTGGATGTTCCTACATTCGAGGCCGACCTCCTTGTCCAATCGCATGGCATTTAATTCATATTTGGAGGAGTTCTTTTGAATTTAGGTCCTCACCTATATGTTGTCATATGTTTTCTTTATTCTAGGAGAATGTGATCTTTTTTGGCCGACTTGTGGCTTGTGATCTTGTATATATTTGTAGTCTTGCTTCCTTTGTTGGTGGTAGTGTAGAGGAGTAGTTCAGTAGTTTAGTAGCTTAACATCCAACATGGATCTCGATTTCTGATTGTAATCGGGCATGTATACCTTAGAATGTAAGCTAGCATGTTGGGTGGCATGTATTATGTAAATCTTTGATTCTGAACTATAAGAAGGCCTGTGGGGCATGTTGATTGTTCAATGTGGAGTTCTTAATGGTCTTGTCTTGATAGATTTTGTTGTGTTGACTCTTATTGCATGGTTGGACCATCTCCATTGGGGAAACTCAGACTGTAATTGCATTAGATGCTATCAGAGCGATATTTTTTCATGTACATCGAGTTCTTGGGCTTGCGAAGCCCTTGATTTGTTTATTGTGAGGTGACAGATTGAAGATCTGACTTGCAAAAGCAGAGGACTTGCGCAAGAAGATCGTTGAAGGATTTGTTGCTAGTTGTTGGCTAGTACGAGTTTGTCTGAGAGTGATTTGTTTCTGCGATGGTTGATTGTTGTTCTTGGACTTTAGAAATCCTGCAATGCTCGTTGTGGTATCGCAAAATGTGGATCTGACCTACGACATCAAATGATTTGCGCAAGGATGGATCAGAGAGTACTTGTTGATGATTGTGAAGCAATGAATCGTTTGTGTTTCTTCTGACATCCTGTTGGTGGGCATATTGCTGGATCGAGGCACGTTGTTAGCATGTTCAATAGATTGCAGAGTAAGAGGCAATTGAGATCTTGTAGACAGATCGTCGAGCAGAGGCAGTTGTACCTTGAGAAGGGAGAGAGGTCGTTGGATAGGATGAGCCCTAGAAGTATAAAGAGAATGCTTGAAGACCTTAGGGGTGAGTAAAGGTCTGAGATTTGTAATGCTTTGGTTTGTTTGAGGAGGATTCCTGAACCTGAGGATGAGTATGAGGAGGCTACTCAAGAGTTGAAGAGATTGAGTTAGCATTTACCGATTCAGAGATGGGTTGTTTGGCCTGTGAGAAGAATTGTTCAAAGGAGGCGAAAGCAAGTTAGGGATGCTACTGAGAAAGAGGTTAAGATTGATAAGGCATGTACACTTGTGAATGCTTTGACTGAGATTGCAGTGGATAAGGTAGATAGGGTTATGGGTGAATTTCATAATTTGATGATTGGGACTAATGAGCAAGTTAAGGAATGTCTTGTTAGGAAGGATGATAATGAGATTGCTGATATTGAGGAGGTTGATGTTGCTGAAGTTGGAATTGAGATTCCTTTGGCTGAATTTGATGACCTTGTTGGGACTCTTGCTGAGTTTGATATTGTTTCCAGTATGTGTGTTGTTGATGAAATTATTGTTGGTGATTATGAGAGGACTTGTGGTAAGGCTCTTATTTGTGAGGGCATTGAAGCTAATGGATTTGTTGATCAATATAAGAATGCTAGGAATGGAGTTTTCATTTGTGATGACAAACATCTTATTGGTAAGGAGTTGCAGACTGGGTTTTTTCAGTTATATACTGATTTGTTGAAGAGATTACGTAGAGGGTGTGAGAGAGAAGACATGTCGTTCTTTGCTAATGCCGATACTCAGGATTGGTTTTTGTGAAAGAAGATGGTGTTGTTTATGCTGCATAGCAGTTATAGAAAGAGGAGCAGTATTCCTTTGATGGGAATATGTATGAGGGCTTGAGGATGGACATACCAAGAGTGAAGATGAAGGCTGATTTGAAGATAAAGATGATGGTTTTAATGGAAGAAGTGTGGATGAAGGATCAGGGTGGTGGATATAGAATGGTTTCCTTTGGTGCAGAGGATGTGCAGATCAGATCAGAGAAGGCAGAGAGTTTGTTTCTGCAAGTTCAAGATATTAACCAGGAGGGTTAGGAAGCCAAACGTCAAAATGAAATCTTATGTCCAGTTGTGGATTTCTTCTACAACTGCAAAGTGGGAGGCTCACTTTCTTAATAACCCCGGGTGTCTGATGCAGGAACACCTTGGGATCTTGGCAATCTCGTAGCAAGCAAAAACATTTCCCTTCTGTTTGTTCTTCTTCCTGTCTTGATTGGCGATCCTTCCTCTTGGTTCCTTATCTCTTGCGATTCAACTTCCATGCTTATTCTTAGAGATTCCACTGGTACAGCTGCAATCCTCTATGTAGAGCATTTCAATAAGATTGCTCTTTGCTGATTACAGTCATGAATAGCACTACCTATTGTTTATTTCAGATTTTCCAAACACATGGAGTTCACTTTATTAAGCTTTATGTTGTAACCTTTGACAATTTGACCACGGATTTGGTCCACGGCAATGAACCTTTTAATGCTCTTTTTCATATTTTAGAGGGCCTTGCAGTTATAATAGTGAGCATTAGCACTCTTGTCCATATTTTGATCAACATACACTTGACTTCAAATTTTGATCTATACGTGAGTTCGATAATTTCTTTAGTCTATTTGAAGAGTAGTTCGTGGTTGAGGATTGATGACAAATGTGATTTGATCATGGGAGATGCCTTCTTAGCTGCTCCCATACTCATGACTTCTATTTATCCAATGAGATTATCATTTTTCATTGTTGTCCTAATATTGTCACATTGATTTTGGAATCCTCAATCTTTGGGTAGATTCGTTTGAGAAATTTCATGGTTGTAGCTCAATTGTTCTACACATCCACTTAGAAGATTTTAGGTTATTGTAGTCACTTCATTATGTTACTAAGCATGCTTCTAGATGATAATTGGTTGATGGAAGCGAGTTGGATTTCTAGGCATACTTGAGTTTCTTCCCTTCACACTTGGAGGTTAAGTGTCAGTGATACGATTCAAGTTATTGATCGCAAAGAAATGAGTTTGTTACTTAATTTAAAAGTTAGGCATGCAAACATCTTCCTTGCTAGCACCTAGGCAAAGATAGATCCATTTCTTGCTTAGGACTTCATGAGGAGATATATTGAGGATTATGGTTTGAGGCCGAGCAAATATTTCTTTGAGTTTCCTATGTTCAAGTTAGTTATTAGGATTGCAATTATGAACACTAGTAGGTTTCCACAGTGGGTGATGTTTCATGCTGTGATCAGAGTGGCACAGCGTTTGCGTGGTGGTCCCTTTCTAATATTCATTTGGAACCTAGGTATCACTTGGGTTTGCAGTTCAGTACTTGAGGATGAGGAAGCCAACGTTGGCTTAATGGGGTTTACACCCTAGTTGTTCTTGTTTAGTTCTTTCACAGAGTGATTTCGCAAGGAGCTCACAGAGTTGGTGCAGTATTTGATTGATCTACTTACTAGTGGTTATATAGAGGTCTCTTGCATTGGCATCCAGTAGAGAATGCTTTGAGAAGTCGGTGCTATGGATCTTCTAGCATTACTTGGGACCTTGAGATCATTCTTGGTTATAGGGTGGATAAGTCTGGTGATGGTGGATGTAATGTCCCCTTTTTCCATCTTATGGAACACTATTGCATTCTTCACAATTCCTTAATGAGTGGATAATAAATATAAAACAATTTCTTAAAGTTTATGCTAATTAAGCAATAATGGAAAATCTGATATGACTGATTGAAGCTTAATTCCAAATTGATACACAATGTAATAAATATAGATATATTTTTATATACAGAACAATTATGTATGTATAAACAACCAATATCAAAATGATGTATTTGTTCTTTCAGAGATACAGGAATTATATACAATGACTGAGGTGAGTCTCAGTATCCTTGTACTGCTTGGTATGTCTAATCTGCAACTATGAACATGCAACTTATTGAGGTCGTCTCTGATACATAGATTAATATATGCTCTGAATAATTCTTATAGGGATATGTCTAATATGGCGATAATAATATGCTCTAAGATGTTGTTTATGACTATAACTCTATATGCTTGCACTAAAATGTGATGCCAAAGGCAATACGCTCTTGTATAGAGCGACCCTTACAGATTAACAAATAAATAAGTATATCTCCAATGATGATACCTTATTGATATTGAATGCCTCCATATATATATATATATATATATATATATATATATTGCAAAAAAACAACTAATGCCTTCCTTTATCATATATGCTTGTCAAGATTCACTGAAGGGTTTCATTAATAAGTTTCAATCTTCAATTAAAATTTATTTTAATCATACCCTTAATGTTCTGAATTGTGGAACATTAAAATGGATTTTCTTTGGCATTGCTCGAGGACATGCAATTTTTTGGAAGGGCAGACTGTAATCTCCCCATTTTCTAGTTCTATGCTAGTGCATGTAGTGATGTTTCTCCTGGTTGGTGTCAATGCGATCAGAGCGGTATTGTGATGTTGTCTGTGTCCTTAGATAGACTAATGGAGATGAACGACACTTTCTATGATGAATTCGGGCAACTTGTCAGGCAACTACTATTTTTAGTAAGTTGCTATTTTTAGTAGAGGCCATCTTTCGAACTTACTATTTATAGTAAGTTTTAGAGCATCTGAGATTGTAGCAATTTGGTATTTGGACACACTATTTTTAGTAAGTTCTATTTTTAGACGCTGTCTAATTTTAGTAGTTGGGCAAACCTCTATTTCTCAAACATTGTAATATTTTATATTTGGGAATTGGGTGAATTACTATTATGTTCAGAGAAATATATTTCGATTTTAATCGCCCAAGTCTCTTAAATTGTTAATTTACTTGAATGAAATGACCTGTACCCATTGCCCTAGAAACACAACATTGTTTTAACAAAGGGCCCATTTGACAACCTAAATTAACGCCTAAGGAGGATAAGAAAATTAATATTTTTCTCACAATGAGGCCTTTAATATTTTGAACTCCACATTGTGAAGCTAAAAAACTGATTTTATTTAATCCCACATGGCTTGGTTAAGAAGGTGGAACTTCTTGGGAATAATAAAAGAGCAGTAGAGCTCATTTGGAGATTGATGAGTTGGACATTGTTTATGATTTTGATTTTGATGGAATTGACGCTTATTCTTCTTGCTTTGTGAGGGTGAAAACCCTTCCAAGCAACATTCTCCACGTTGTTGAAAGACACAATCTGGAGGATTAAAAAGCGATTTCACACAAAGATCATGGGTGAGCTTCAACATTGTCTGGCTTATCATCTCTTTGAATCCAAGGTTGCAAAATTTACACAGAAATTTCTAAGCTTGTTGATTGAAGGGGAGTATGGAGGTGATGTTGTTGTTTATTCTTGGCATTGTCGGTCGTACCACTTCCCTTAATGGTCGTAAATCCTCAGGATGGTCTTGCAACTACATAGATGGGCGTGAGACTTCCCAAAGCTAGTCATTTGGGGTTTGCATGCAAGAATTTGCTGTTACGGAGGCACTAGAGTGTAATCAGATCCAATTTTTTTGTCATTTCAGTTTGAGGAGTTTGAGTTATATGTCTAGGCTCTTAGTGACATTTCTTATTGATTTGCTACTGCATGTTCATCATTTTCATTTATCAACAACTGGATTCATTAGATATATGTTTATAATAATATTTCACCACCTGGGCATCTCTAGTTTGATCTCTCCATTGTATTTCCAAGTTTATTGCATAATATAAAAATTCTTCAATGGGGCGATGGTGACAAACCCACACTCAATTAGATAGCTGCATGCTCATTCTCTATTTCATGTTATTGTACTCAATGAGTTAGAATGGGCGTCCCCCACTAATCAAGTTGTTTAGTTTTAACAGGATTGCAAGAAGATCTAAAAGTGGGTAACAAAACCAAACAAGAACCGAAGCCTCAAGGGCAACATAACAAAGGATGAACTGAATCCTTTGTGCAAGTCAACAGGAGCACCTAAACCAAGACCCTCTAGGAATTAACGAATGGTAAATACTTTCAACAACAAAACCGAAAGCAGAACAAAGGAAGAAGATAAACTTGAAAAACGCCACATTAAACCTCCTACGAAAAGTAAAAAAAATCGAAAAAAAGTAAATCTAAAGCATCCACTAACATTCTAACTAGATAACTTTACATGTAATATTATGCTAAAAATTAGTCCACCCAATTGCTGAATGAAGGTAGATCACGGTGTTTGTTAGGGCAATCACTATATTCTGAAGAGTGGTAGTCACGGCCCTCGAAAAGTAAGGTCCATAATCACTAAAGGAAGTCAAGGCTATAAAGGGAAGATAAAGAGAAGATCCATAATCTTGTTACAGGAACAAAGGCTATTGAATATTAGTAATTACTACCAAGGATTGTGCAAGGAAAATCATTGATAAAAAGTGCGGTAGAAATTAGGTGGAAGAAATAATCCACAATACGATCAAAGATCTAACACAATGTTTTTCTATATGTTGAGCTGCTAGCGCTATCTTAAGCCTCCCTTAACTTGACATATTTCTTTTACCATAATGACCTTCTCGCAAAAGGAGTACCCTAGCCCTCCAACAATTTCGCTTTGCATCTGAAAGTTGTCTCTAATGGCGGCAACGTGTGAGGAGCAACAGTTGCACAATTTTATTATCAAAGGGAAGGAGTTCTCAAAGAATGTGTTTTCTAATATGGTTTGTTACCAAGCACGTGGGAGAGAGACTATGTCAAGCATTACCCAAAGCCAAGAGGAAAAATGTAGTTCAGTGAAGTGAATAGTGAGTTTTCATAGGGAAAGGATTCACGGAGACACAGGTAGGTTCAAGCCCTAAAAAAAATTTACTTGGCAAAGAATGGATGAGTCTCATTGTTATTAATTAGAGTTCTCTATGTGATATCTTGACTGCTTGTCTAACATGTATTGATTATTTGTGAGGTCTTCATTCATTGTCTAGCAAGTATATCGTCATTATGAGAACATTGACTTTTCACGAGGATTTATTTTCAATGTTTTTCAGAGGACTGCATTTTCACAGTTCGAAAAAAGTATTTTCAATGTTTGAGGTTTACGTAGATTTGTTTAACTGTTATACAATATGCATTGGCCATTCCATGTGATACATTTACTCCTTGATGAGATTCATTGAGTGTCTTTCCTTAACCATATTAAGTTTTTCAAGACATGAGGTTTTCACTGTTAGAAGAGCCATACTTGCACTGTTTCATAGAATAGAGACCATTCATTGATTACAGTTATATTCACTGCTCCATGAAACTATTCCCTGCCTTGATGACACCATACACTGTTCCAAGGAGTGTGTTCAAGAAGAAAGATCATACCAAACACTAAAGAGACAAGGAATACCCAAACATACCAAAATCAATCCAAGCCATACAAGAACAGGGGAACACAAGTAGTGGATGGTTCTTCATACAGAGCATTGCTGTCAAAAACAGATCAAAGGATGTTATCAAAGCATGAGAAGATAGGAGATAGCAGCAGTTGTCTAAAATGAGCAGGGTTTTTGCTTTTGGAACAGCTTCTTGTAAGGGAGGAGTGATAACTAAAGAAGAGTAGCCAATCTTCATGACCACCAATATTCATTCAAAAACATCAGATATTCATGAGAAGATAGCAGTTATTGTGAAATGACAGAAGCTTATGTGATAGCAGCAGTAGTTTATGACATTTTAAGGGCAAATCACATTATTGCTGATGTGATTGATGAAAAGGCAGTGGACTGATATGTTAAAATGTTGTCTAGGACTGTGGTGCTGTGTTACAAGGTATTGTACTGAAGACATTGATGTTGAAGTACAGGAGGGTGACAAAGCAGTCAGAGATTAATGCTACTATGAGAAAACTGTCGTGTCAGAACAAAGGATCAAAGGTATGTCACACAAGGTTGTGATGACACGTGCGAATCTGAAGCATGAGCACACTATGACCATGATTTCATGAGACATCCATGCATCAGATATATGATCTTTTCAAAGGATATTTCAGATTGAATATCATATGTTATGATGCTAGGAACAATCATCACAGTGATGGCATGATAAGAAGGAAGATGGTGATCTGTTCCTAAGAGACAAAAGAAATAGATAATGATGTCAAAACATAGAGAAAGAACAACAATGAAAATATGCAAAAATTAATGAACAAATGAAGATTCATGGCAGCGTTATATTGAATGATTAAGGAACGTTGTTCCGCATGGAATGACTGTTCAAGGCTCAAAACAGTGGATGCTTATGTTTGAAATGATGCCAATGTTGTTGTCATGACAGCAAGAACAAGGTTGAGGTAAAAAAAAAGAAACAGTGATATAAAGAGTGTAATCAGTACATAAATATAGTTATGGTATGGTAAAAGCACAATGAAACAATGTAATTGTAAGACAATAAGGATGCTATGAATCAAAGCATTGTACATGAAGAAAAAAGAAAATGTGATGATGAGCCAAGGAAAAAAGTCACAAATAAAAGAAACATGACAGTAAAAGGAGTTTGAATGAATACGCAGAAATATTATTGACAAGAACACAAAGTGTGCAGGAGTACAGTCCTATTGCACCTAAAGGACACCATAGAACAGTCTATGCAGTGGCTATGTGATGAAATGTATTATATATTAGACCTGAGCACACTATATAGCATTGAAGAAAACAGTAACTTTTAGTCGAAAACAATTATTTACTTTGAGGCATACTAGTGGAGGCTATGCGGCAGATTTAATTTAGAGTGAAGAGGATTGAAAATGCAAGGAATGAGGTGTAACAAGTGCATGTAGCACAGGTCATGAAAAGGTACAGTGGTCTGAAATAAAGGAGCGGCATTTACAATGAGAAGTTGAGGGTAATTATGGAGTTCTGGGTGTCTTTTCAGATGTGCAAAAGATGCCTATTGGGTGGAGACCTATTCAAATGGCATGTTCAAGACACTATGAGACACTTTGAGGAAGTTAGAGAGCACTTTATGGCTCAGAATCAGTTATATCTGACACCAAGCCTTGAAATCATTATGTGTCCTATCATTTTAGTGAATGGTTGAACAAAGGTAAGGAAGATAAAACAGTTTTGACCAAGTATACAACACTTTCCAAGCATCTAGCAGCTCATTGTGGAGTTACACAGCATGTAGATAGAATATAGGCGCAGTTTTGACAATTTGAAAAGCAGTTGCAGGCATCTTGGGATAGATTTAAGAATCTTATCCATAGGCAAGTCACAGAGGAAGGTTCTTCTTTATGAAGACCACCTTTTTAACCAAATTTGGAGGCTAAAAAGTAGCACTCAAGAGCTTGGACGACAAAGAAGATTGTTTCACAAGTAATGGACCTTTTCCTCTGTGCCTTTATTGTTCTCTAGTGATGTAAGAGATGCTAGTATTCTATAAACAACAGCTCTTTTGTTTCTTTTCAGTTAGTTTTTGCTCTCTTGTGCTTAGTATTGTAGCTAGTGCAAGCTCTTTCAAGCATAAAAACAGCTTTGAAACTCAGAATCAGCCATTTGATGACCGAAACATCATATGTTAGTGTTTTGTTTTTCAAGCAATAGCGAGCATTTCCAAAGTCTATATCATTGTATTCACCTTTTTTCAGTAAAATTCAGTTCTTTTGCCTTCAGAATATTGTTTCATTGCATGTATTTTGCAATTAGCATTTAGTTTATGTGATTCTCATCAAATTCTTAAAAGTATGTTGTATTTGCAGAACCTTAAAACAACAAAATACATACATTCATGTAGGGTGTTTGTTGTCGAGTGTATGTGATTCTCGTCAAATTCTTAAAATTATGCTGTATTTTAAAAACCTTAAAACAACAAAATACATACATTCATGTAGGGTGTTTGTTGTAGACTGTAGAAAATCAGTCCCTTAAAACTGTGAAAACTACTAATTTTCCTTTTGAGGGCTACACTTAAGTACTCTCTTCTTTCAAAATGTTGACATATGGCTGAGTATATTGTTGTAGGTTGTGCAAAAACCATATGAATAGTTGAAGCTTGTGTGTCAGAGAAATGATATAAGCTTAGCAAATTTGGCGCATTACCATTGTAGTTGTAGTTCCATTTTAAGAAGGATTTTTCAGTTATTTTCAAGCCTTTTCACTCCCTTTTCCTCCGAAAATAGTAGCTTTAGGATTATAATAGGTGAGTACCACAAGGAACCAGTCTACCCTAGAGGTCCATCTCTGTTACTAGATACCCACAACACGGAGGCGTTCCCATGTTTCACCAGTAAGATGACCCTATGCTTAATTAGGGTGCATTATTTTGGAATAACAACACTAATGCCCCCAATGGCAAGAAGATAGGCAAGCTTCATTATATTATAAAATTAAACACCATATAATAATATTTTAATAACACTGGAAACAATGAAGTTAGAAACTTAACAAGAAGATAAGCAAGCTTCATTATATTATAAAATTAAACACCATATAATAATCTTTTAATAACACTGAAAACAATGAAGTTAGAAACTTAACAAGAATACTACAACAAATGTACCCTTGCAACGCAATTGGAGAACAACAAAAATAACTATTGGACCATAAATGCTTTATTGCTATTAGTTCATTTATTTTATTACATGTCTTCATCTAAGATAGGATAACCTTGCTTAAAAATTGGTATCTAATTGCATTGAAAGGGCTAACGAAAGAGGTCGTGAAGGAAGAATTGAACACCAAAAGAAAAAGAACGAAGATTCCAACAATCTGAACTAGAAGCAATTACGAGAAGCACCTGGTCTACTGGCTGGCGAACTTCCTGAAGCTGTCCAGTGAACACCTAGGAGCTGAGCAAACAACCTTTCACCTCCTGATACACACTATTCCCAAAAGACTGTTATTTGGAGAATTCCGATGTCTGCAGCAGACTCCTTACCCAAAAACACTGTTATTCATCTGACCCACTTGGATAGGCATGTATGGCCATTTTCCTTTCCGTGCTCCTCTTCAAAAGACTAAAAAGGAATTTCCAGCAACCGATAAGAAATATGGTGTTACTAACTACCACAGGTTTCCAACCCGAGCTCCCTTAATCTGTTCATACTTTTGAGATTTATTTTCCACGGCTTTCTCTGTATGCATACCACGTTGGATAATGAAACAATCTTCCTTTCTTTTGATGGCTTAAGCCCATCAACAAATTCGTATACAAGAACAGGAGATTGTGTCTGCAGACAACATCCAACCAATCTCACCACATTTTCATGAATAAGACCCGACAGATTCACGATTTCCTTGATAAACTATTTTCTGGATGCATCGCTTTCTACTCCAATAGGAAATTCCTTGAACTTTTTAATAGCCACATTTTACCATCTGAAAGGATGCCTCTATATACAGTGCTTGAGCGACCTCCTCACAGCTTCATGTTTTGTGAATAATTATTGGAGGCCTTCTTAAGTTCATTTTCAGGAAAAATTCTGAAAATTTTCCCCTCCGACTGTTGACCCTCTGCTAGGATTTCCTGTAGCAGAAAATCTCTGTTGCATCGGAAGTTCTCCTCGCTCGCATGTTTCTGGTAACGCTTTCTCAGTCACCAGACTAATACACACGCTCCTAAAGAAGCAGAAGCAGAAACAGAAACAGAGCCTACCCACATACCGAACAAAACTTGTTATTAACTATGGAGAAACAAATGTTTGAGCAAGAGACTGCATTAAAGATAGTTGATGTTGCGCATAGTCACCTATAGCTGCAAACATGACAGTTTTATTTGACTTTTCGGGCTTGCACTTTGTCCCGTTTAGAAAGCCATCTCCCTTATAACCCGTAGCTCTTCAACGCACATATTCCTCTTTGTTTGACGACATTCATCTACGTCTGAACATTCATCATCATTATCGTTACCAGAGATTTGGCTATAAAAGAAAAACAATTGTTACTGTTACGAAAAGCGCGGAGATCGTACCTTTGTAACTAGTGCCTTTGATGTAACCATCTCCTTCATAACCCTTCGCACAGGAACAATCGTATAGGAACCTGGAAAAAAGCTAATCTTCCTGTCATCTCTCAAGGATTTTCAGATTGCCGTGGATCTTTTTAAGTAAAAAAAAAAAAATTCCCTTTAGACCTCTTAATGCAGACAAGTACGATTAGCCTTTTTTTTTTTTTTCATTTCCTAGCAGTTGATACAAGGGAAGACTGCAAAGAGAGGGAGACCCAATAGGTAAAAAGTACTGTGGTGGCCGTCAAAGTCTTTCCTGTGTCAGTGTAATTATAAAAACCCCTATCTTCTTCCTTCCCGGCATTTTATATCCACATACAGATATTTGCATTTGGCACCGAATATAAAGTGATGTTGACATTTCACACAAATCTTTCAACTCAACGATAATTTTAGTGGTTTATTTATTCTATGAGCACTTTGAGCCTCATTTGTCCTGCACTAAGTGATGGAATGTAAGCAAATTTCATTATCATTCTACCCTATCAACTCAGTGCAAAAATAAAAACATAGCTTCCACCCTAATCCTTGACTAACTGCGCGGAGTTGTTAACCCACATTTTAATCCCATCATCTTCTAATGTGGGATCCACGCCCATTCCAAGTAGCTAGCATCTTTATTTCTCATCCATTTTCAAGGCAGCATTATGAAATCCTCTGTAATTAGCATGAAGGGCGCTCATACTTCATCCTCCATTGAAAAGGTAATATAAGTAGAGCGATTGATGTCTAATTTCCCATAAGTAGGGTCAAATTGAGGTTCCATTATGATTAGAGTAGGGGTAAAATTCAGATTAGAGTGACGTTAAACATAGGGTTAGGGTTCGAATGAAAATTAAATAGTTCTTCAATTAAAACCTAGATAAATGGATATAGATTATTTCAAAAGCGCGCTCTCTTTGTTTCTCTCTTTGTATGTGTGTGTGTAACTTCTTCTTCAAGAATAAAAAAAATCTTTTGCACAAGAAAATATAGTAACTTCTTCCTCAAAATATGCCCAATGTCATAAGAACTATTGGTGTCATTATTGAAGGAAGTCACATTGAATTGTTTGGAAGCTTGAAAGGAGGTGTAAAAGGAGGAATGGCGTGTAGGAAGTTTGCTTTCAATAAAAATCTAAAATCATAGGTATATAATTGAAAATGATATATTAAAAATGTATAAATTTTTTTCCAATCAATCTCTTATAAAAGCTTGACTCCTTTCAAAAGATTTTTTTAGTTACAGAGCAAACCTCGTAAAAACCTAGATCTTTTCAAACATTTTCAATAAAGCAATTATATGTAGTATCTTATAAAGCAATTTTAACTATTTTGATAATGTGTTAAAATGGGGGAGATTTTCACAACCTAGCAAACGACTCTACATGGAAATCAAATCAATTTCCTCATCCAGCACAGTAAATAAAATAAAATACTCAAACTTGTATTATTGATTAGTTGACAAGGTGCACGTATTGTGTTGTATTGTCAATAGCAGCAACGATGTAAAATGGGTGAGGAAAAATATTAAGAAACCCATGTTTTCTTTCATGGCAAAATGAAATGGAGAACTAGCAAAAATGATTGACAATTGTAGACGCTTAAATCATCAATTTGAACTGTTGATCTTGGCTATTAGCCGATGTGTAATTTGCAAGCGAAGACACCAATAAAAAACATTAAAAAAAAATACAATCAGTGAATGAGATTATTTCCAGCATGCTTTCGGATGAAAAGAATAGGTCCTAGGTTGTCCATCTCGGTAAAATGTACTATTTTAAATGTGGTTTCTGCCAAAAGTCTTTCATTGGGATTTGACGACTATAGAGTAAAGTATGCATAATTATTACTTCTCACCTGGAATCCTATGCTATTAAAATCGTACCTTCTTGTATCATCATAAAAAGTAAGCACTTAATTTGTGCTTAATTTAGGAGCATTTTGTGCCTACTTTAGTGTGTTTTCTAGGGTAGGACCTTATATTGTGCTTTAATACATACCTAATTCAAATATGGATCCTCCTCCTCCTACAATCTTGCTTGAACTCGAGGTTGGCTCTCTCTTCTATGCATGATTTCCCATTTCCCATCCAATCACATAATTCATTTCTCACCTAGGTCCTATGCATTTATTTTTGGATTTCAGAGTTTGTCCCGACGCCTTGGCAACCTGCATTCTCTCCCTCCATTCTTATTCACCTTCCCCGGCATCCTGGAAAAAATTGAGTCTAGGTACAAGTCGACTTGTACCTAGTTTATTGAGCCCACATTTGGCCCGAGGCCCGATGCCAGGGTTTTCCTCCGAGGTTTGATTTGTGGTCATCCTAGACTTAATCTAAGACCCGAAATGAGTATGAAAGAAGGTCATCTCCCCTCATTTTGGTATCTATCCATTATTATGCAAGCAATCCATCATTCATATGCAAGTACAAGTTATCATCCATCATTGTGAAGGCATCTATTAGCAAACATTCAAGCAGTCAAGTGCAAGGAAGTCATCAAGATTATTCCTTTCTAGATCGGTGCCTAGTGGCTTCCTCTCAGGAGGAGCAAACTAAGTTTCTAAAGGGGAGTTTGGCCCTTTGTCGTTGTTGTCAAAGGGGGAGAAAAATAGAGAAGTTTGGAGAACAGTGAACTTTGATGCTGATATCATTTTTGTATCATTTGCTTTGTTATTGATGAGTGTTTTCATGAATGACAAAGGGGGAGATTGTTAGAATGTGAAGTTGATGTTATTCACGTGGTTGTCATCAATGTCAATATACCCTATACTTTTATATATTCTAGTTTTATCAGTTGGTGTGTATCGTCAGTCTTGGTGGTATCGATAAATGTAATGATAGTACGTGTGTCTCGGTAGAAGTGTTCACCAATAGATTTTCTTCAAATATCTATCCTTATCATTTTTTTGTTGGTGTGTGAAACATTGGTGGATCAGTTGTTTGGGGTCGATCCTATTTGGAGTGTGTTCGTGTTTTTGTCCCATCTGTTATTATGTAACATGTTCATCATGTCTATTAAAACCTATGGCTTTAGAGGTGTTGTGTGTTGGCATGCGCGAGGTGAGTTGTATTGGTCGAGGTGGTCAACATTTCATTCCTTACCACAGCAGGAATGTCTTGGTGTGACGTATTTCAAATTATTTTGGCCAACATGGTTGATGGCATTAAGTAGTATAACAAGAGAAAGGATTATTGTTGTTTGTGTGGCTTACGTGTTGCTTCTATGTGAAGTGATTGTGAATCTATTTCAAGAGATTTATATATTTCTAGTGTGAGTGGCAGAGTGTTGGTGATCTCAGTGGTGGATTCAATCTCTTTTCGAACTCTTTGGCAGTGAGCCTCTTTGTATCGACAATGAGCCTATTCATATTTAAGGGTGTTAGGAACAAGGAAACACACACAACTAAGAGGGGACTGAGTCAGTTGTGTCCCAAAACTCATAACTTTGTCCAACTCTTTAACCTTAATCTCGTTTATGAATTATAAACATTAATGCAAGATCACAACACATCAATCAATACATAACACCAAGATTTTTAACATGGAAACCCGGTTAAGGGAAGAACCACAAAATATTAATTCACTACAGCTCAATATATAATGTGATACATTAAATTTTGGCTAAGACATAGTAATGATCCATAACAACATCCTAGGACACACAATAGCTCCAAAAATCATGCCACGATCCTTTACAACACACTCTATCATCGTGTCGGCCAAGAACAATAAGAACAACAACACACTACATGAAAATCACCAAATCTGATCACATAACCCAATGTGATCCAGCAACACGAATAAGACACAACCGAGAAACATCAGCAAGCAACATGAAATGCCACAACAACAACAAGAACAACTTTGTCTACGAATTCACAATTATCTCTACACTATTCATCAGGAACACCAATAGTAACCTTTGTCACTTAATAAAAATAGCTTGAAAACATTCAAATCATGAACCACTCGAACTAAGGACACACGTCCATGTCTTAAACTCACCACCATTTTAGCAACTAAAAATGTTGCATCACCGATCGACATCGATCCAAAACTATAACATTGTCTCTTCTTGAACAACCAAAATACTAGTCTCTGATAAAATATTCATAACTCACTCAAATCATAATCCTAACCTTTGTAAATTGAAACAAGTCGACTATAGACATCCATGAAATCAAATATAAGTTTGCAACATCTGATCTTCAACACAGTAGCCATACCAAACCAATCATCTCTCTGAACATCTCAGGAACAACACAGGACATTGTCTCAAACAGTGGAAATATATTGACATCGATGACAAAACATCAATGTCAACACATATATGCATGATATCTCAACAATCTCCAACAAAGGGTAGTTAGCCAAACTCGTAGTGAGCACAACCAACAGTGAGCCTTTGTACAAATCACCTTAATCGGTGTCACCTTAACAGGTGTTTACATTCATGAGATTTAGATTCTCCATGGTTTTTCCCAATTTGGGTTTTCCACGTAAATCTTGGTGTTCTTTGTGCTGGTGTTTTTGTTTATTCATGTCTATATTTATTGTGGATATTTTATGTACTTAAGCGACAGATCATAAGTTATCATTGTTGTTGCTTGATAGTTTCCTGACAAAGAAAAAGTTTTGTAAAGTGTGTGGGAATGACCAATTCACCCCCCTCTCAATTATTCAGCATGTTCAACACATGTATATTTGTATTGTTGATCACTTTGCATTAATATCACAACATTTGGGGGTAAAATGGTCTCCCACAAGGGTTGAGCTCATCGTGATGTCCTATTTTGTTTTGACAGAGATAGGAGTCTAGAGTACAGTGATATTACAATGAAAAATAGTAATATTTGTTATCAAAAGGTGGTCAATAGTGTAATGACGAAACTATGATTGACAATGTGCCAAAGAGCCATTCTACGGAGGTTTGAGAAGTGAGATTTGAAGTTGCTAAAGTAGAGATTTTATAATGGAGACAATAGTTGTTATATAAGGAAAACATATGTAAAGACCAAATAGTGATATCCAATGTTTCATTCCAATCATTCAATCAAGGTGTTTCCTTCCATAGATCTAGCTTCTTTCCCCATTGGAGGCCAAGCAAAGGATCTTGACAACAAGGAAGGAGATTTGCATTCATCTATTAAGTCTCCTCTTTCTCCAATCAAGGATTGTGGTGAATTACAATAACTACTACATGAGGTTTTGGCTTACATGATTTCCTTTTAGTTTTTGTGTTGAGTCAAAGCTATTGTATCAACATACCTAATCACATTTAAAGAGGTAATTGCATCTACATAGTATGATATACTTCATTATTTAGAACTATCCTTTGTTACATGACAACACTCTTTTCCTTTATTTCATTTCATTTCAAGGTTGATTCCTATACATGGGTTTGACTGAGTCGAACCCTCCCCTCAACCTTCTTCCCCTTCTTTTTTGTGTGTTTCAACAGGTGGCGGAGTTGCAGATCTATATATTGAAGATAAAAACACAGTCACAGGTCCTCCAAAAATTTCATTAGATTCAAGCATTCGGGAACAATTCGACCTGTCCAATTGTCCCCAAAATCTTGACTTGTCCTGCACTTTTTGGCTTAAATTTGCACAGCAAATGGCTAAAAGTATCAGGTTCTCAAATTCAAAGTTACAACGAATTTTGACATTCTAACGACAACTAAATCTAGTTTCAAAGTACCATTCCTCTTCTTTCACTTTCAAGGTGCACTTGTTCTTACTCTTTCTCCCTTGCACTTACTTTCATAGACCAGATTTACTTAATCCTTTCCATTTTCCATATTATCAACATCATTTTTATCTATCTAGGAATTCAAAAACCTTGCACTGTGTAGATCTCGCATTGGCACCCTTACTCACTTGGTTGTGCTAATCAGATTCCCTTTGTAGGTGATTTTGTATTCCTAATGTATTGAGGAATTTGGGGATTTGGTAACCTTTACATTGCCTACCTTCTCGCCCCCATTTTTTCTCATATACACTTGTTCCCGCCACTTTAAAGTATTTTACATTTGGAGCGTTTAGTACAACTAAAATTAATGTTGACACAAATCTCTAAGACTTGAGTTTCCTTTCAATTAGCCAAATGTGTACCTTTCTAGGCATGGAATTAAAAGTGGACACGTACACTCTTTTTTATAGTTGGCAAGTATGTTAGCTTTGTATCCCAATGCTAATTTTATTTATCTAACTAGCATGTTTAGAAATTACCTCGCTAAACCAAGCAAATATTTTGTTTGTCAGTCTAGAGAACTAAGACTTGTGAGATGAATATGAAAGCAAGTACAAAAGAACCAGGAACCTCGTTACTTGTTATTGTCATTTAACTTAGCCATAATTTACTTAAGAGATGAATACAAAGCAACCCTCTCTTACAAAATATTTCACCGACGTATAATCTCAACGGGATCTTACTCAGTTGTTAACAATTAATGTTTGAAAATTAGAGGTACTTAATAGCTTACAAAAGCTCTAAATTGGCTCAATTCTAAACTCAAGATCAAAGAGATATTTATGATTCAAAAATGTGTGCTACTTCCCTCTAAATATTATTGTTAGCTCTCAGAATTACACCATGTGTCAAGTTACATAAAACTTGTCATTTTGGACCAACATGGGAACTTTCGTAGGAAGTGGGTCACCTAAACTTGGAAAGAACCTCTAGAGAAGGTCAGCTTCCTATCTGGCACCTCACCTAAACTAATCTTACAGAGAAAAAGGGGTAGAAAGATAACAGGAAACTAAAATATAACTCTAAAGGGTGATGCACGAAAATAACAAGACCATGAACTTCATGTAACCAGATTGTTGATAACAATAAGTAAGTGACAAAGCTACACAACTCACTCCCACACACCCCTGCATAAATATTTCATAAAAGGGTTTTGGTATTCAACTTTGAGGAGGAAAAGAGATTTCACACCTTCAAAGACCTGCACTTAAAACACCAATTATAACTTGCAAGTAATGTACTTCTCTGCAAAAGGTATCGAAGATGAGGTAAAAATCACAAGGAATAAAGCATCTATTCACTAGTAAGTTTGATCAAAATTACCAAAATGCACACAAAAGACAGATGAGACAAAAGGTAAGAATAACTCAGTATTTTATCTCCAAAAATATGTCACTATGAATCATGTATCAAGATGAGTTATAACAAAAATGCAGAAAAACTACCAAAGGACTAGGAAAAAAGTCACTAAGCACAAAAAATTGCATAAGTAGAACTCCATTACAAATGAGTCTTTAAAAGACTAAGTACCCCCACTCCAACCAAAGCCATCAACATAAGGACTAAAAGCTTCCAAATTCGGATGTCTTTCAATAGCCTAAAATATAGCAACTAGTAAGACTCTAAAAAGAATCCCTTATGAAGAAAAAGTCCATCCTCAACTATTACAACCATAAAACCCCCTAAAAATGCTCCCAAAAGCCTTCAAAATTGGTCAAACTCCTCCTAGATACCCTCCATGTGTTTGCCAACCTTCCTATATACTTAGCACAACTCATAAATCAGTTTGACTCCTCCCTTGACTTGGTAAACAAGCATATGTTTCCTGTACTTTTGCACTTTTGATTTAAAATTTATCCACATAACGATATAGTGCACCATGGAACAAATATTAATTACATGGAATTAATAAAATGTACCAAGGAAACAAAGGGCAACAATATTTTATAATAACAAATAATAAGTAATATAAGATGTATTACTTAAAAATTATTATTATAAAACATTGCAATAAGGCTAAAAATCCTATTACAAGTGTCATGGGTATTAAAAAATTTCAACAAAACATAAGGCAAAATTCCTTGGCTACCACGGATCGCCTAGGGTTATCGAACCATAAAACATAAACATGCTCTCACATTTTAATCATTTTCTCTTTCAATATTTTGCCACCACCATACTATTGTTCGTTGGAGCTTTACTATGGATTTCTTCACCATTCTCTAAGCATTTTTTGGTTTGATGATATTTGCAGAAGCTTTCATGAAATTTGGGGAAAAGTTTGTTTTTCCCTATGCTGCAAATCAATACCCAAACAGGAACCTTGAGGATTTTCCTTCTTCATAGAAGTCTACAAAAGAAATTACCTTTTCTCAGTGCTTTAACTTCATGCGCGAGCTTTCAACTGTGCATATTTTGAACAGTGGTCTCTTTTCTAGCATCATACAGGACATGGCTCACATTTTCATTTGCACTCACTTGAAAATAAACATCTCTGGCATTTGTATTTCTATGAGGTCGCGGGTTCCATATTTCTGAAGGAGAATGTCGATGCAAATTTCTTTTTCTCTGTGTATCTACTGCTACACCTTAGATGATCATATCTGGTCCTGTCCTGAAAGTCGTGCTTCCTTCTATGTCTCTATGATCGTAATTGTAAATGCAATAAAATATTGTTTTTTTTTTCAATCTTTCTATGTGACTGCACCTTTACATTCTTTATTTACTAGGAAAATAAGTCTTTTTGATGTCTCTGCAACTATGATACTTGATGTATTATTAGTTGTTATAAATATGTGTTCTCCATGATCCGAAGGTCGTGATTTTCATTGTTTTGTATTTCCACAGACACTATGAATGTTTTATGCCGCTATCTTCCATTATCTGTCTGTTACAACACAGTTTCTACAGTTACGACATATCGCTTGATGACACCTTCATGGCACCTCTTTAATCCCCTAGAAATCACTGCTTCTAAAGGAATTGAGAACTCTATAACAGTATCGTAGTCTTTTCTCCATTGTTTGGGCTTGGGGGTGTCTATCCTTCTGTCAGTGGATGATTATCTTACAATTCTCTTCAAACAATATATGCACTTTCTCAGAACAAGAGATATCTTTTCTTTATATTTTATTTGAAGATAAATGTGAGATACACAAATCATTGCCTACTAATTTGAGATCACTTAACCTTGTTCTTTAATGACCCTTGAACAATAATCTCTAGATCATATCTGTATATTCAGGGCCTTTTTTGTAAAACTTAAAGCTTGAACCATTCTGGAAAAACATTTTTCGTATATTTGTTATTAAATTGCATCTGTTGGAAATTAATACCACTATGACCTCTTTTGATGCTCCCCTGTAGCCACTCTGTTTCACTATCATCAGATGTATAACTGAGATACTGTGTTGATGCTCTGAACTATTAGAATTGAGATGTCTTCTTTTCTTC
>MU224920.1:379359-391983 GCA_018584345.1 Thuja plicata
AATTAATACCACTATGACCTCTTTTGATGCTCCCCTGTAGCCACTCTGTTTCACTATCATCAGATGTATAACTGAGATACTGTGTTGATGCTCTGAACTATTAGAATTGAGATGTCTTCTTTTCTTCGTTGGTACTAAATGATAATGTCACCATATGCTTTAGAATTGAGATGTCTTCTTTTCTTCGTTGGTACTAAATGATAATGTCACCATATGCTTGTGACTTGTTTGTGTATGGCATACATGACTATTATTTACATTAAAGCTTGATGCTCGTGTACCTTGTATATTTATGTGAATCTACATCATTTACTAATCTACTTTTCTCATTAAATGGTATCACTATGACAGTGAGCAATGTAGAGCACTTCTTGACACAATTGCCATGACACATGTACTCTATCTCCATGAAGAAAATCCACTGTCTTATAACAGTAACATTCTTCAAGGTACTATGACACAAAAGGAATGTGTACCATTGATCAATGTTCTTACTTTTTCTTACTCTTGCTGCTCCATTTTAATCATGACTGGCAATATTTTATTTCTTTGATGCATTCTTATTTGTTGTTATACATGATGCCTGATGCCCTATTATTGCTTGTATTGCAATTGTCCAGGGCTTATGCTGGTTGTCTTGATATTTACTTGATATTACCACTGTCATTTGTTGCATTCTAACTCAAATGCCATTGATGCTTGTCGTGACTTCCAGTCTTAGCAGATTATTCTCCAAATCTTGTGTCTTACTAATTGCACCTTTTACTGTCACCAAGATGATTATGAACTTAGCTACCTTTTGTGTCTGCCAAAAGTGACATGGTATGCTGATTGTTTGGTCAGAATACTAGCATTTGGTATTATTCATATGAATAATGTTCCTTGATCAATGTTAACATTGCTCCAGTTTGAGTTGAATTATTGACTTGACTCAATCATTTTGTACTCTTCAAGACCTTTGTAATGTTGTTCTTTAATATCATGAAATACTTCTCCTTTGAAAGTGTGACCATGCCATTGAATGATTATCACATGCTTCCTCACATGATTCTAGTATAGGAAGATTCATTGTACTTGTTACTTGATGTTGAATGTACTTGGTCATCTGATATCTCTTTGTGTCTTTGTCTCATATTCAAAAGTTGGCCTAAAACCCTTGTGTTAGCCACATTTAGCTCCACTTGCTAACCAGAGAGATACCTGGCACAGTAAATGAAACAAACAAGATAGAAAAAAAAAAGATACTTATTCATATGTATGTAATGTTTTGGCTGCTTTCTTCCCTGATGCACATTAAGACGTAAATGTGCATGCATAAGTGAATGAACATGCATGATTTTGGCTTACCATTTCTTAGATCCTTGGATCTAACATATTGCTATCATGAATGTAGGAGCAACTAAGGACATGGAAGGACAATCAATTGGAAATGGACTAATCACCATGTACCAGTCTCTAGGATTGATCTCAACCGTTCATATCATTCTCATTTTCTATATAACAAACCCTTCATAACCTTTGAAGGATCCAGGATTTCAATCTCACATGCGCCATTACTCTCTCAGATTGGTTCTAGCATTCAAGCATCTTGTGATCACACATTTCAATAGCATATTCTCGACGCTCCCAAGTCATAGACGCTCCCCACACCAATATTGAGCATCAAAAACAACATTTCAGAAGGAGTAGAGAGAGACAATAGAAGCTTCAAGCAATTGGGTTTGCATTCATTTGTTTTCCTCTTATTTGCTTGTACATTTTATTTATCGTAGTTTCCTTTTTAGTAGTATATTCGATTGTTTTATCCCCCTTTGCAAATCGGTGCTACTAGACCTTGTTGTTAAGAGTGGTCACATATTGACGATCCATGTGTACATTTTGGTTAACTCGACGTGAATCAAACAACCCGAATATCCCTTGCAGATGATAGACAAACCTTTTTAGCCACGACCGTACGGTTGCAAAAAAAATTTCTATGCTTTTTCTCGATATCTGTGTAATTTCACAATTGTTGGTGGTTTACCGCAATTGACAAAATTTTACCGCAATTGTTTGGTTTACTATTGCAATTGTTGAAAGGGTTTCACAACATTTTTATGTCTCTATTCACAAGTTTGTTTTCTTGCTTTGTGCCACAATCAATCAATCGGTGTCGCAGTCACCATCAATTTACCGCAGTCGCACACAGATTGCCACAATTGACCGATCCATGCCACAATCGGTGGTGCTTTACCGCAATCAGAAGTACTTTGCCACAATCACCAAAATCTCACCGCAACTGATTGTTCTTTATCGCAATTGCTAGTGATTTACCGTAATCACCAGCAACATTGCTTATCCGATCCAAATTCTCTGTCGATCTATTTTTAATCTGACATTTTCTTGTTCTCTGTGCAGGACTAGACAAATCACCGAGGACAGAGAAGGGTAAGTCTTTGTGAGTATCAATCATTTCAAAAGCTTTTTTTCAAAGTTGCACATACTCTCATTTGCAAATATTTTTGTGGTACTAACTTGTCTAAGCAAAGCAAACCTAAAATCAATTCACTTGTCAATTTGGTGCTTAAAAAAATAAAATTGCATGCAATCATCTTGAACCTCACATTTACACATTGGTGCTTTAAAATAAACGTGGAGGTTAAGAATTGAACAAAGGCAAACAAACATTTCAAATTTGGGCACTAAAACTTAACAAAGTAATCAACACCTACTTTTGGGCTTAAAACGGAACACTTGTGCTTGTATGGTGGTTTAGCTTAGTTCACATTTCAACTTTGGGGTTTAAGTGATTAACCTTGTGTCTTGAGTTTTTGGTGCACTTGCACAATATGTTAGATTAAACACCTTTATACTTTTTAGAAAGGCATGTCCGGGGAATGTGCTTCTTCCTCGGAGAACGACCTTAAACCGTTAGTCCTTCCAATCGGTATATAAACAAGATGCAAACCAAAGTTCCATTTTATATCTATCCAAGCTCGGACGAGGTGTGTTGATGATAGTCTGGATCGGGTGAATATCCCTAAGGAGCTAGCGTGGTCAATTAGGCTCTTAAGTGAGTCACATACGTACAAATCGATTGGATAGATGCCATGGACCCTACTAGAACCTACTAATTAGAGGCCAACCCGGTTTACCTCCAAACAGATACCTTATTATAGTGCTAGGGGTTGCAGAATTCCCCCCCAAGATTCCCAACATATGTGTTCCAAGATATTTGTGTAGTGAAAGAGATTTTCATTATACGACAACAATATCTGGAAATGACAAAAACACGGGCACCTACGTCGTGGACCTTCGTGTCCTAGTAGTGTGACACTTATTGTGTGAGCTAACGGACATTCAAGCACTGGGACTATAATATTGTACTTTAAAAACCATTAACTTGGATTAATCTGACCATTCATTATTGAGACCTCGTGATAACATTGCGACTTGATAAAGTTGTAGAATATACACATGTCAGTCTTCATTCTTCAAAACACAATGTCTATTGTGCTTGTTCTTTGATCAGTTTCCAAAACGCAAAACAAACATCAAAACTGTCAAAATGACTCCAACGTGTTAAAGTCTAGGGTTGTCAACGTCAAAACCTGTTCTACAAATTAGAAGCCTTGTTCCTGAAAATCAATTTTATCAGATAGTAAAGCCAATTTTTGAAATCTTTTAGACTATCACCACTTTACCATAATTTCTCGCATTCTGCCACAATTGAAGCAACTTTGCCATAGTAGTCTTGTTTATTACCGCAATTGACCTTTTAATTACCATAATCAGTAATTAATTACCACAATCAACCAGTCACTTTACCGCAATTGGTGGAGTTTTTCCGCACTTAACTAGAGATCTACAAAAACCTATTTTGACCTGAAACCCTTAAAAAGACTCCTCATTCTATGTAAAAGATCAGTGTCTATCCCAAAAAAATGCAAAGAACATTGTGTGAATCTCTAAACTTCAAAGATCATCCATTCTTTGAAAGCACGATTATTGTCCAAACATTGTTAGTTCAAAATTTCAGACTCGAAATATCTTGATCTCGTTATCTCACATCATCATATCTCTATCAGTGACTTTGTCCCAGGCAAAGGTCAACAAATCTTATTCTTACATCATCAAATCTTTGAGATCAAGATAAATCACCATCTGTCCTTAAAATTACCCTTGTCCAAACATAACTCGGACTCTCCTAGAAAGGTTATCCTTTTCTGTTTGCTTTATATCACTTGTTTTAGTCAAAAAATATGGACAACACTATGTCTCACACACCTTATGGAGGGCCTTATACTAGGTCAAAGGCTAAAAATCAACCAATTTCAACCAATTTCCCCCTTGGGAACAAGAGCGAGAAGATGATCCTTTCAAAAACACTAGTCTTGCTCTTTATATTGAAAACCGCCATGGATCAACATTGTTCCACGATGTCATAGAAGAGGAACTTGAGGACATAGAACAAGACGCCTATTCAGCGCAAGTTGTTGATACTGTTGTAGAGAGATATCCTCAAAGATTCTTAGCCATGTTGATTAAGAAGGGAGTCAAACTCCCCACCGAATTTAATGTATCAACAATATGGCCTGAGAACCCTCTCACAAGTCAAACAACCACTCATCCCTCTCAAACAGAGCCTGTGATATCCCAGATCTTCCCATCTTTGACAACCACACTATCAGCACAGACAACTCCAAAATAGACCAACGTTATAAACTAAGCTAGCACATCATCCACACAAAGCATGATAGGCTCCCAACCAAGTGCGCCTATGGTCACTAGTGTGCCTCAACCATTGGCCTCATGGCCTTTCCTATCAAGCTCTAAGGCTTTTTCCTCAATCCCACCAACAAGCAATAACCCTTTTGCGATTCTTCCACTACCACAGTCAGTCCCTGCTAGCCTTGGGCTCAATACCTCGCTCCCACAGGGACCCATCTTTGCGGGTCCAACTTTCAGTTAATGCTTACCCAAGGTGAAGCCTTTGCTCTTACAAGGACCACAACAACCCCAGCAGTAGCAACCCTAGCTTCAGCAATGACAAAACCAATCCCAACAACCACAAACACACCAAAATCAATCTTGGGCCAATTACATGCCCTAGTATCAGAATCAAATATTGGGGAATCAATATCAAGTCACAAGGATGAGAACGTATGTTCCTACTTAAGAGATGCAGAGGCGCATCCTCATACCTACTGCATCATAGAGGTACAATGTCACAAATCATCCTTAGTCCCAAATAGACATGTTGATCCAACAAGTGCAGAACCTTCAAACCCAAATTATGGATATGCAAAATCAAGGGAAAACTAAATGCTACACCGCAGAGGATTTATACCCTTCCTCCTTTGATCACTCTCTTCACATTTCTCCATTCCCAACTCACTTCTCGGTACCAAAATTTGACAAATATAGGGGCAATACCAACCCTATTGAGCATATATGAGAATTCTTTGCTAGTTGCATCAAAGTCGCACATGATGAGACATACTTAATGTGAATATTCCCACAAAGCTTTGTCGGACCACCAATGGAATGGTTCTCATACTTGCCTCATGGAATTCTATCTTGGGGTGAATTCACCAAAAAGTTCATCGCTCACTTCCGTCATAACATCGAGCGCAAGGTCAGCATCAAGGACCTTTGTGACGTCAAACAAAAAGATGGAGAGTCCTTTATAAAATTCCTACAAAGATAGAGGAATACTGCAAATAGAATCACGTATGACGTACCCGAGAAAGACCTAATAGTCATGTTCATTGACAAACTAATTCCAGATATGTCATTTGAAACAAAATTGCAGCTAGCTCCTTACTTTCAACAACTCATCAAACAAGGATTTCATTGTGAGCAAAACTTGGTCAAAAGAGGTGTCCTTGCAGATCCTACCCAAAAAATACAAACAAAACTGCAACAGATAAAGCTAAATGGTGGAATAAAAACAAAAATGTTAATAGTGATGGTGTCATTGATGTGAAAATGGTCAACTATGCCCAACCCAAAGTGTCACTGCAAGGTGCACCTATGGCTAACAAACAACCCATGGTGCCCACTCCATAAGCACACACTCAAACTTAGCCACCCCCTGTCCAAGTGGCCATTGTGTCAAACGGTCAACCACAGGTGCAACGCCAATCACGGTTTCTATTTCCAAAATGCGATTACACACCATTAGGAGAGTCGATAGAATCAGCCTTAAGAAAGCTGATACAATCCAACAATATCACTCTCCCTAAAATCAGAGAATATGAACATGGTGCAATCAAACCAAAGTGGTATAATGACAATGAGTTCTATGAATTTCATCGAGTGAAGGGACACAAAACACCCAACTGTTATCGATTAAAAAATACCATCCAAGATCTGATTGACACAGGGATCATCGATGTTACAAACACCCGAACAAAAGGTACCACTAATCATACAATATTCAATGACACAACCCATGATCACAATAAAGGAAAATCCTCCAGGTCTGGTGGACAGTCAAAATAGGTCAACTTCACTTATGCCAACAGTGACAACACTATCAATTGCCTATATCCTTCAGATAGCCATGTGGCTACCATCGCTATCAGAGACCAAGGTGCTAAATGTGTTGTAACCACGCATCCTACAAAAATTTTCTTGCAAGGAATGCCTTCCTCATCTGCTACACCAGTAAACCCTCATGCAACCTTAGATCCACGCACAAGCCTAGTGGATCAGCTAAAGCGCACGCCTGCCCAGATATCCATGTTTGAAATTTTGCGTATATCCCCGCAGCATAAGCAAGCACTAGACCAAGCACTTCAAAAATTAGCTATCCTAAGGGACATAACCCCTGAGAGCTTCCAAACAATGGTAAACCATATAGCAGCCAACAAGCATGCAACAATCATAGACTATGACGTGCCACCGCACAAACCCTTGCATAATGATCCCTTGCACTTGCTTGTCCAAGTTCATAAAAGTTCAATCCGCAGAGTCCTTGTTGATGGTGGGACTGGATTAAACATTTGTACTCTAAAGGTAATCACACAATTAGGCTACTCAGAATCCAGTATTGATTTTATAAGAAGGATCAACATCAGAGCCTGTGATGAAGAAGAGAGATCTTCCAAAGGTATTATCGTTCTACCAGTCTGAATTGGCCCAATTGTCAAGAACACTCCCTTCTAGATCCTAGACCTAGAATTGGGATACAACATGTTACTAGAGAGGCCATGGATACATGAGATGCAAGTTGTACCTTCCACATATCATTAGTGCATCAAGTTCCCACACCAGGGGCGAGAAATCATTATAGAAGGAGATCTAAACCCATTCCAATACTGCAATGTTGTCCAAAACAGTACTGACAACCAGGTTCCATCAAACCAAGAGGAAATTATCCCTTCTGCATCGAATTTAATTCCCAAGGATGTCACGAGAAGAGTGGGAAAAATATATATTATTGATAAGGGATGTGGTGAATACAGCTACAAGGAAGCCTTCACTATCACAAACACGCCTCAGAGCCCAAGGACATATGGCTTGCTACAACCAGCTATTACAATAGAAATCCTGGAACCTGTTCTGTTCAGGTGTCCACCCACAACCTTTTTCAGATGGGGAGACATTGCAAAAGAGAACCCATTTGATCCAGATATCAATACATGGTTGTATCAAGACCCATAAGAGACATTTCAAAAACCCCTACCCGTATCAACCTATGGAGCTGGCTATACAATGCTGCAAAGGGTTGGGTATCATGGTACAACTAGTTTGGGGGCAAGACAACAAGGTTTAATGGAACTATCTCTCCCACCAACCCAAAGAAAAAAGAGAGGGTTGGGCTATGGGAAACAAAGAACTAGTCCTACCACCCAATACATACTCATTGATCAAGGACAAATAGCAGAGTTACACCAGGGGCAAAACCTGGAACACATTTTGATCAGCAACATACTTCAATAATTGTTGCTAGCTAAAGTGGGAACCTCCTATTCCTTATTAACCCTTGACCAAGCAATCCAAGATAACAAGGGAAGTGAGACATCCGATGAGCATTCTAGTGAAAATGACTCCCATGAGTACGAGTGGAGATCCATTCATGATTTTGAACCATCAATCCTAGACTATTCCCCTCGGTCAGCCACCACCATACACCTTGACAATCTATTCAACCAACCCTGTATTGATAAACACATTGATAGAAATTCATTAGGTGGTGCGTCCACATCACAGTCCAGGTTTGTCAGAACCATCTTCATTGTCCCATTCAACCAAACAGAGTCAACCCACCATGAGGACCTATGTCTTGTACACCCAGAACTAATAGAGTGGGATCAACAAGGACATCCAGATATAGATATCTTTGAGAATGATGAGGCTATCATAGACTTCATTAGACTAAGAGAGGGAATGCCATCAAGAGATCATAAAGCAGGTTTCTCCATCAACCTCAAAAGATCAGCATATTTTGGGGAGGAAGCACCCCTTTCCAATCATCAAAAACAATTGAAAAAAAAAGAATTTTCTGTAAGTGAAAATCGAAAGGCGCTTACCAACACAAAAAATGATAAAAAGAAAAAAAAAGACATATCTTCTAGTGAAAACCTCACTAAGGCGCTAGAAGATGGAAAGTAGGAACTCCTCCCCTTGACAGAGGAAAATTTGACATTGGTAGCAGAAGAAACAAAAGAAGTCAACTTGGGTGATGACAAGAACCCAAAGAACATCTACTTAGCCAAATCACTCACCCCAGTGGAGTGAGAACAATTCATCAGCTTCTTCAAGGAACAGAAGGTCAATTTTGCATGGTCCTATTCAGACATGCCAGGCTTAGATCTAGAGCTTGTATTACATCATTTGCCATTGTTACCCGATGCCAAACCCATCAAATAGAAGCTGAGAAAGATGCATCCCCATGTTGCATTACTAGTCAAGGAAAAATTGAAAAATCTCCTTGATGCTAAGTTCATAAGACTGATCCCATACCCAGGCTAGATATCTAATCTGGTACCTGTAACTAAGCATAGTGGTCAGATCCACATCTGCATAGATTTTAGAGATCTAAACAAAGCTTGTCCCAAGGATGAATTTCCATTACCCAACATCGACATGATAGTAGATCTCACCGTAGGACATCAAATGCTATCACTCATGGATGGATTTTCAGGATATAATCAGATAAGGATTGCACCAGAGGACCAACACAAAATGAATTTTACATGTGCATGGGGCACCTACTATTGGAACGTCATGCCATTTGGTCTAAAAAATGAAGGAGAAACATATCAAAGGGACATGACAACCATCTTCCATGATCTCATCCACAAGATAATTGAAGACTATGTTGACGACATACTTGCCAGATCAATACTTAGAAAAGATCATCTACAAGTGTTGGGACCCATATTTGACAGAATGCAAGAATACAAGGTCCGTTTAAATCCAAAGAAATGTGCATTCGGGGTCACCGCAAGGAATCTATTGGGGTTAATTGTGTCACATCGGGGCATAGAAGTAGACCCATTCAAATTCAAAGAAATATTGCACATACCACCACTGACCAACATAAGGAAACTAAAGGGGTTACAAGGGAGGCTCCAATCTATCAGGCATTTCATATCCTAGCTAGCAGACAAGTGCCATCCATTCCAGTATCTACTACACAAAGATGTAACATTCATATGGACAGAACAATGTGAGCAAGCATTCCAGATATTCAAAGACTATCTACTCAAGTCTCCAATATTAGTGCCACCCTTCCAAGGTAGGCCACTACTTCTATACATCTCATAAATTGAATCAGCATTATGCGTACTCTTAGCACAACATGATGACACAGGCAAGGAGAGAGCTATCTACTATCTCAACAAAACATTGGTAGGCAATGAGCTCAACTATACACCAATTGAAAAATCATGCCTAGCAGTAGTCTTCACCTCCCAGAAGCTGAGACACTACATTTTGATCCATCAAACCAAGTTGATCGCACACATCGATCCCCTCAAATATCTACTAAAAAAAGTAGCACTCACTGGACGACTTGCAAAGTGGGTGATGATCCTAAGTGAATTTGACAAAGAATATATAGATAGAAAATCCATCAAAGGGAAAGTGATTGCAGATCAAATAGTAGAGGCGCCTATTCAGGATTACCAACCTATCCTATCTGACTTTCTAGATGAATATATTCTTACACTCCAACCGGAAATAGATATATGGAAACTATACTTTGATGGCTCGTGCATGAACCATGGTGCAGGAGTAGGAATAATACTCATCACTCCAAGTAATGATGCAATTCCCAAATCTTTTAGACTCAACTTTACATGTACAAACAACATCACTGAGTGTGAAGCTTTAGTTATTGGAGTAAAAATGATGATATAATGGAGAATCAAGAATCTTAAACTCTAGGGAGATTCACATTTGGTCATTATCCAAGTCAATAATGACTATATGACGAAAGATAAGAAACTACTACCATACATAGAACAGATGGATAGTTTGCACACTAAGTTCCAATACATCTTTTTTGAGCAGGTACCAAGAGCTCAAAACAAAGCTACAAATGCCATGGCTACCATAGCATCCTTGATCAATATGCCAGGCAACGAAACAAGGTTCCATTTTCTGGAGGAGCAACTCATGTTGCCATCACATCAAGCACCAATCACATAATTAGTGTGTGTCCTTGTTGGTCCTGAAACCCCATGGTACCATGACGTGTATAATTACCTCCAAAGTAGTGTCTTAACTCTTGACTTGTCTAGGAACCAGAAAAAGTCCTTCATCTGCCAAGCCTCTAGGTACACCATCCTTGCAACTACTCTATATAGACAAAGTCTAGACAGAATACTATTACATTGTCTCACTTCCACGGAATCCCAGAGAGCTATGTACGAGGTACATGAAGGAATTTGTGGAACCCATAGAGGTGGAAACAACTTAGCTAAAAAGATCATTCGCATGGGATACTACTCGCCCACAATAGAGATAGATGCAAACAAGTATGTACAAAGGTGTAGGTAATGTCAGATTCATGAAGACCTCATCCATGCTCCAGCCCAAGGACTTAATCCTATCACTTCACCATTACCATTTTCTATGTGCAGATTTGACCTAGTAGGAAAATTTACGCCATCTTCATCTAATGGCCATAAATACATCATAGCAGCAACAAAGTACTTCACTAAATGGGTGGAAGGAATTCCCCTCACCTACATCACTGGAAAATAGATCTCTACGATCATACTCAACAACATCATTTGTCGGTATGGAATACCTCAAACCATCTTGAAGGATCACGATACACCTTTCCAAAACAAGGATGTTGAAGATATTTGTGAATGGTTCTAGATAGAACAGGGTTTCTCTTGATTCTACTATACACAAGGCAATGGCCAAGCTGAAGCAACAAACAAAACCATATTTAAAATCTTGAAGAAAACAGTTAATGTATCAAGGTGAGACTTGCATTTACAACTCAGTCCCGCATTATGGGCATACAGAACTAGCGTGAGAACACCTATAGGAGCCACTCTTTTCTCCCTAGTATATGGATAAGAGGTGGTCCTACCCTCGAAGTGGAAATCCCATCCCTGAGAATATCATTGAAAAACTTGATTTCAGATGAAGACTACAGAGTAGCAAGGCTCAGTGAATTGGAACTATTAAACGAAAGAAGACAAAATAAATTCAACCACTTACAAGGTTATCAGAATCACCTTAGAAGAAACTATCACAAGAAGGTGAGGCCATAAACCTTTGAAGTAGGGGACCTCGTCCTAATGGAAAACCAAAAGAACCAAGCAGAGAGAGTGAAACCAAGAAATTTCAAGCCTAACTGGCTAGGACCATATGTCATTTTCAACTCTACTTAAAGTGGGGCATACCAACTAGTAACACCAGAAGGATATCAGCTCCCCGGATACATCAACAACATGCACCTCAAGAGGTTCTACCCTTGAGGTCTCAATAGTTAAGGCAACTTGTACGCCTCTCTCTCTTGTTCCCACAGCTTTCCAAAGGCGAGGGTTAGTAGCACATGTTTCACAAATGAATGAAAATCAAGTATACAATGACTACTAAATGAATAACAGAAACGTGAGCAATAAAATGTACAAGCAAGAGAAAGGAAGACAAATAAATGCAAACCCCATGATGCTTGAAGCTTCTATTGTTTCTCTCTACTTCTTTCGAAACACTGTTCTTGATGCTCAATATTGGCGGGGCAGCGTCTATGACTTGAGAAGCGTCAAGAATCTTGATAGTTGAAATGTGTATGTGTGTGATCACAAGATGGCTTGAATGCTTGAACCAAATTGACAGAGTAATAGCGCACAAGAGCTTGAAATCCTGGATCCTTCAAATGGTTATGAAGGGTTTATTATATAGGATTTGGTGATGAAATGAACGGTTGAGATCAATCCCAGAGATGGGGAGATGAACGATTGAGATCAAAAGGAATAGGAGAGGTCCTCAGTAAACTCCACCTCTTTATTTGGTAAAGAGGAGATAGAGTTTGGTTAACAGAAGAGTTAATTATGAGTTACCTTTTTGAACTGAAGAGGTGGGTGAAGTTACCCATGTGGACTGGAGAGATGGGTGGAGTAACCCATGTGATCTGATTGGAGTTATCTCTTTGAAGATAAATGAATA
>MU224920.1:392033-410537 GCA_018584345.1 Thuja plicata
TGAATTCTTTTTGATTAAGAATTGCTTTATTGAATGAAATTAAATTAATTTAATTGAAATTAACTTAATTGGAAGAATTTAATTAGTAAGTTTAAATATTTGAATTTAAACTATAGGAAATTGAATTCAATTAATTATTTAATGGTAATTAATCAATTAAAGTTAATTAATTAAATAAAATTAATTATTTAATTAATTTTGGGAATTTGATTAGATGGTTTGGGAAAAGAATTTAGAAGAAAATAGATGATTAATTAATCATTAAAAAACTATTAATTAATAGATGAAAATTAGTATTTTTAATGTGAAGTCGCAAGCCTGTCCATTTTAGGGTGTCTACATTTGCCCCTCTTTGATGTGATGTGACTTGTCGCAGTGTGTCAAAGAATTTTCAGATTTGATCCTGCCCCAGCTTGCCCCAATGATAGCAAGTGGACTATATGCCCCCTCAACAAATTAAGCATAGAAAATGCGTCAGATGAGCATTAATTTGTTGAAAAAGTAAATCACTATATGGTGATGATGAATGCGTTCCTATGTTAGTTATGATGTTATTAATGATGGATGCATTGATTATATGATCTACTATGCACATGTTTTGGATTTTTCTTATGCAATAAATGAATGTAATCTACCATGCACAAAATGTTTGAGTAATGCATGTGTTAGTTAGAAAGAAGTTAGTTTGGATAGATGTGTTCTGAGATTGATCTAAAAAGAATGGAATGATAGAAAGGATGTTCTTTTTTTGCATTTTTGGATAGATGTGATCTGATAGAAAGGATGAATGTCTCAAGTTGCTGCCCCTGTTTCCAATAATTGTCATCATTGCATCTTTTTTTTTTGGTATTTTCTGATATTCTGGAAGAGCGTCGAATGATCCAGATCACATACTACCTAGATACCGCCATGACCTCTTGATAGCGGAAGAAGTAGAGAGATTGAATAGAAAGAGACCCATAGTGCACCCAGATATTGACCATCTGGGTTCAACTATGTTCCCATTTTAAAAAGTAAGGAGAGCCAAAAGCACCCAGATATTGACCATATGGCTACCCTTGTTCTCTGATTTAATCTAAAACAAAGAAACCAAGATAGAACTCCTATGCACCCAGAGTCCATCTAGATAACACTGTGAGCTCTTGATTTTCGAAAGGGAAAGCCAAGTAAACAAGATAGAACTCCTACACCCCTAGAGTCCATCTGGATAGCATCGCGAGCTCTTGTTTGTAACATAAAGGGAAAGACCATAGAAACCAAGATAGAAATCCATAGCTACTCAGAGTCCATCTGAATAGCATCATGAGCTCTTGTTTGCAAAATAAAGGGAAAGACCATAGATATCAAGATAGAACTCCATAGCTACTCAGAGTCCATCTGAATAGTTCCGCGAGCTCTTGATTCCATAAACCAAACAAGCAAAATAAAAGAGAAGGAATGTCCAATTCTTTCGTAGGTTTAATCTCAGATCGTGGAACTGCGTGGCTGTCAGATAAGTGACAGCACCTACTGCATTTATCCTAAATCATCATGGCCCTGAAATCGAAGTGAACATTCAACAGACAACAATCAAAGAAAATAAGTCATGATCTATCATAGCTACTCTCCTCACATGGTGGATCCTGGAGTAGCGTAAGAACATAACCCTGAAATATAGACTGACATCTGACTGACTTGACTGACCTAGTCAACTTTTTGTGTGGTTCTTTGATGCAGTTAGATTCTCTTGATTGGCTCAACTCTTTGGACATGCTTGATTGGCTTGATCGCTTTGATCATGTTGGCAGCTGATTAAGTTGTGTCAGATGGGTCGAATGCATGTTCGCAAAGCTCATGATTGTGACAGTTGAGATTGATAGTTTTGATTGCTCTGATCACATTGGCAGCTAATCATGCTATGTCAGATGGGCCCAATGCTTGCTTGCAAAACTCATGATTGTGACAATATTGATAGTTTTGGCTTGATCGCCTGTTGCTTGCTGATTGAATTGATAGATCGGAAAAGCAGTGCCAGATGAGCCCCATGTTGATTTGAAAGGCTCATGACTATGGCATTTGATTGATTGGGCATGATTGCCCCATGCTCTCTTGATAAGTGAGTTGGTTTTATTGCTTTGGGATTTTGCAATTTTTTGAATGTTTTTGATGAAGATTGATTTTTGCTTGATTTTTGATCTTTTTAGGATTTTTAATGAGCTTTCCGATTTTTAGGATTTTCTAAGGACCTTTAGAATCACCCCCTAGTCTTGTGGACCAGTGTTAACCATGGGTAAGTACTTGGTGCTTAGAGGGAATTGTGCTTCAGGATATAGCTTGGGATAGTCAGTCTTGCCTTTTTATGAATTGTGCTCAAGCTTTTGGAGCTCATTGATGGTGAAGCTGGATTTGAACACTTGGCGCATGTTTTCCAGGTTTTCACCAAGGTACCTACTCAATAGCGCCTGATTTCCAGGTTTCCACTGAGAGAGCAATTTTATTTCTCTTTACTTTTTTTTCTTTTTTTGCTTTTTTTGCTTTTTTTTTTGTTGTTGCCAAGGTGCCTGATTGCCAGGTTTTTACCAAGGTAACTTTTGTATTTTTTTTATTTTTTTGGTATTTTCTGGATATGTAGATGAGTGCCTTAGCCATCGAGACTTTTAAGGGTAGAACCTCTTCAGGTGCATGTTGTTGATGTAGCCAGGGAGCTGATCTCCTTCTGGTGTTGCTATGATGAATGCCCCACTCTGAGTAGAGTTGACAAGAACAGATGGTCCAAGCCAGTTAGGCTTGAACTTACCAGGTTTGACTCACTCTGCTTGATTCTTCTATTTTCTATGAGGACAAGGTATCCTACCTCAAATGTTCTTGGCTTCAACTTCTTATGATAGTTCCTTCTAAGGCGATTTTGATAGCCTTGTAAGTGGTCAAAGGCATGTTGCCTTCTTTCATCTAGTAACTCTAGCTCACTGAGCCTTGCTACTCTGTAGTCTTCGTCTGAAACCAAGTTCTTCAATGATATCCTCAGGGATGGTATTTCCACTTCAAGGGGTAATACCACTTCTATTCCATAGACTAGGGAGAAAGGAGTTTCCCCCGTTGGTGTTCTCACACTAGTTCTGTATGCCCATAATGCGAGACTAAGCTGTAAATGCTAGTCTCGCCCTGATTCATTCACTGTTTTCTTCAGAATCTTCAATATTGTTTTATTTGTATCTTCAGCTTGTCCATTCCCTTGAGGGTAGTAAAATGAGGAGAACCCTTGTTTGATGCGGAATTGTTCACATAGGTCTTCGACATCCTTGTTCTAGAAAGGGGTACCATGATCTGTCAGGATTGTTTGGGGGATCCCGTATCGACAGATGATGTGGTTAAGTATGAACATAGCTATCTATTTTCCTATGATGTAAGTGAGGGGAATTGCTTCCACCCACTTGGTGAAGTACTTCATTACTGCTATGATATATTTGTGTCTGTTCGCTGAAGAAGGTGTGATCTTACCTACCAGGTCAAATCCCCACATTGAAAATGGCAATGGTGATGTGATGGGATTCAGTTCCTGAGCTGGTGCATGGATGAGGTCTCCATGTATTTGACACTGTCTACACCTTTGAACATGCTTGTGTGCATCTGTCTCTGTTGTGGGCCAATAGTATCCCATGCAGATTATTTTCTTAGCTAAGTTGTTGCCACCTCCGTGGGTTCCACATATTCCTTCATGTACCTCGTACAAAGCTTTCTAGGATTCCATGGAAGTGAGACATCGTAATAATGTTCTGCCAAGACTTCGTCTGTATAGAGTAGTTGAGAGGATAGTATACCTAGAGGCTTGTTGGATGAGGGCTTTTCTTTGGTTTCTAGACAAGTTTGGGGGTAAGACATTATTTTGGAGATAGCTATAGACATCTTGATACCACGGGGATTCAGGACCAACAAGGACACACATAGATTCTATGATAGATGCCTGATGTGAGGGCACCAAGAGTTGCTCCACTAGAAACTGGAACTTTGTTTTGTTACTTGGCATATCGATTAGTGATGCTATGGTAGCCATCACATCTGCAGCCTTGTTCTGTGCTCTTGGGATTTTCTCGAAGAGGATGTAATGGAATTTGGTGCGCAGTTGTTCCATCTATGCTCTATATGGTATGAGTTTCTCATCTTTTGTCATTTAATCATTGTTGACTTGGCTGATGACCAACTGTGAATCACCAAAGACCTTCAGGTTCTTGATTCTCCATTGGATGGCTATCTTCAGACCGATGACCAATGCTTCATACTCTGCTATGTTGTTAGTGCATTGGAAGTTATGTCTGAAAGACTTTGGGATTGTATCATGATCTGGAGTTGTAAGAACTATCCCTGCCCCTGCACCATGGTTGGTACATGATCCATCGAAGTAAAGTTGCCATATCTTGATTACCAGTTGTAGTGTCATGATAGATTCATCTAGAAAGTCAGAGATAATAGGCTAGTGATCTTGAATCGGTGCCTCTGCTAGTTGATCTCTGATCACGTATCCCTTGTTTGATTTTCTATCTACATACTCAATGTTGAACTCGCTTAAGATCATTACCCACTTGGCCAGTCATCCAGTGAGTGTTGCTTTGCTCAGGAGGTACTTGAGAGGATCAATATGTGCAACCAATTTTGTTTGGTGACTCAACATGTAGTGTCTTAGCTTCTGGGAAGCAAAAACAACTTCCAGGCATGACTTCTCAATCAGTGTGTAGTTTAGTTCATATCCAACAAAAGTCCTGCTTAGATAGTAGACATCCCTCTCCTTTCCTACATCATCATGTTGTGACAAGAGTATGCCTAACGCTGATTCTGTCGCTGAGATATAGAGAAGCAATGGTCTCCCTTGTACTGGTGGGACCAATATAGGAGTATTTAGAAGGTATTCTTTGAATTTCTGAAATGCCTGTTCACATTGCTCTGTCCAAATGAACTTGATGTCTTTATGCAATAAGTGTTGGAATGGGTGGCACTTGTCTACTAGTTGAGCTATGAAACGTCTGATCGATTGGAGCCTTCCTTGTAGGCCTCTTAACTGTCTCAGGTTCGATGGTGGAGGCATATCCAATATTGCTTTGACCTTTGCTGGATCCACTTTGATTCCTCTTTGTGATACTATGAACCCTAGCAATTTTCCCGCTATAACACCAAACGCACACTTTTTTGGAATTAGTCAGACTTTGAATTCTTCCATTCTATCAAAGATAGGTCCCAAAACCTATAAATGATCCTTTCAAAATATGGACTTTGCTAGTATGTCATCGACATAATCTTCCATTGTCTTATGAATGAGATCATGGAATATAGTTGTCATGGCCCTTTGATATGTTGCTCTGGCATTCTTTAGACCAAATGGCATGACATTCCAACAATACGTTCCCCAAGGACATGTGAAAGCTGTCTTGTGTTAGTCCTCTTGTGCGATCCTTATTTGATTGTAACCTGAGAAGCCATCCATAAGTGACAACATTTCATTCCCTACAGTTAGGTCCACTATCATATCGATGTTTGGTAATGGAAAGTCATCTTTGGGACATGCTATATTGAGATCCCGAAAGTTTGTGCAAATTCGTATTTGTCCACTATGCTTTGTAACTGGTACTAGATTAGATATCCAATCTGCATATGGTATAGGTCTGATGAATTTGGCATCCAGGAGCTTCTTTAGTTCTGCTTTGACTAGTAATGCAACGTGAGGGTGCATCTTTCTTAGCTTCTGTTTGACCGGTTTGGCATTAGGTAGCAATGGGAGATGGTGTAGCACCAACTTTTGATCTAATCCTGGCATATCTGAGTAAGACCATGCCAAATTGATCATTCTTTCCTTGAAGAAACTGATGAACTATTCTCTCTCCTTGGGGGTGAGAGATTGTGCTAAGTAGATGTTCTTAGGGTTCTTGTCATCCCCTAAGTTGACTTCCTCTGTCTCTTCAGCTAGTAGTGTTGACTTCTCTTCTGTTAAGGGAAGGAGTTCTCTCTTTCCATCTTCTAGTGCCTCAGAAAGGTTTTCGCTCAAAGATACGTCTTCTTTTAGCTTTTTAATCTTTTGTTCTTTTTTCTTTTGTGGACTGGAAAGAGGAGCTTCCTCCCTGAAGTATGCTGCTCTGTCTAAGTCAATGGAGAATCCTGCCTTGTGATCTCCTGATGGAATGCCTTCTCTCAGTCCCATGAAATGAGCTATTTCCTCATCATTCTTGAAGACATCTAGATCCGGTGGTCCTTGTTGATCCCATGCTATAAGCTCAGGGTGCACAAGACAGAAACTTTCACGACTGTTTGACTCAGGTTGGCTAAAGGGGACCGTTGATATGGTGCCTACAAAGTTGGACTGTGATAAGGATGCACCACTTGAGGTCTAATGAATGATATGTTTGTCTATAAAGGGTTGTTCGGTGATGGTCAGTTGTTCAAATAGGTCTGCCATGTTTATGATGATATCAACCCGAGGGGAAAAATAAGGGATTGATGGTTCGGAATCGTGGAGGGATCTCCACTCATACTCATGGGAGTCTGTCTCAATGGAATATTTGTTTGATGTATCACTTCCTTGGTTATCATCGATTGCTATGTGTAGGTTTATTTGGGATTGTGTGCTTCCCTCTTCGGTAGGCAACAATTGCGCTAATATGTTGCTTATTAGGACATGCTCAGTGTTGTGCCCCCAATGCATATCTGCTACTTGCTCGTGATTGACTTGAATGTCTTGGATTACCAGACTAGTGCTTTGTTGTCCATGGCCCAAACCTCTTGTGTTTCTTTGGGTTGGTGGTAGGGGCAACTCATATATGCCCTGTTGCCTTGCCCCCAGCCCGGTTGTTCCATCGTACCCAAATCTTTGTATCATTATATATCCATGACCATAGTTCGACAAGGGTAATGGTGTTCAGACTGTCTCAGGGGATTCCTGGTATAACCAGGTGTTGATGTCTTGTTCAAAAGGGTTCTCCTCCGCTATGTCTCCCCATCGGACAAAGGTTGTGGGTGGACATCTGAATAGAACCGGATGTGGAGTTTCTGTCACAATAACAAGTTGTGGCATGCCATGAGTTCGTGGGCTTTGAGGCATGTGCGTAATGGTAAAGGCTTCTTCGTATCTGTATTCACCACAACCCTTATCTGTGATGGATATCTTGCTTTCTTTCTCTATAACGTCTTTAAGATTTGAATTTGAAGAGGAGGAGATACTTGCATCCTGGTTAATGACCATCTTTCTTGCTGCTCATGTGACATCCTTGGGATTTGAATCTGAAGAGGATGGGATGCTTGCATCTTGGTTGGATGGTACTTGGTTATCAGTGCTGATTTGGACCGCATTACAATATTGAAAGGGATTGGGATCTCCCTCTATGATGATCTCCTCCCCTTGGTGAGGGAGCTTGATGCATTGATGGTATGTTGAAGGTACAGCTTGCATTTCAAGTATCCAGGGTCTCCGTAGTAACATGTTGTACCCCAACTCAAGGTCTTAGATTTGGAAGAGTGTGTTTTTTACCACAGGACCAATGCGAATAGGTAGAATGATAATACCCTTAGAGGACCTCTCCTCTTCATCATAAGCTCTGATGTTTATCCTCCTTGTGACATCAATGCTTGATTATGAATAGCCTAGTTGCTTGATTAACTTTAGAGTACAAATGTTTAACCCAGCTCCACCATCAACAAGGACCCTTTGGACTGCGCTTTTGTGGATCTGGACAAGTAAGTGTAGGGGATCATTATACAAAGGTTTATGTGGCGGCACATCACGGTCTGTGAATGTGGCATGTTTGTTAGCTGCTATATAGTTTACCATCATTTGGAAGCTCTCTGGGGTTATGTCCCTTGGAACAGCTGCATTCTAAAGTGCTTGGTCAAGTGCCATTTTATGCTGTGGAGATATGCGCAATAAGTCAAACATGGAGATCTGGGCAGGTGTGCGCTTTAGTTGGTCCACTATGCTTATTTGCAGATTTGAGTTTGCTATAGGATTGGCTGATGTAGTAGCTAAGGATGGTACTCCTTGCAAGATGACTCTAGCGCGACGTGTTGTTACAGTGCAATTGTTACCTTGGTCTCTGATAGTGATTGTAGCCACATGGCTATCTGAAGGATTGAGGCAATTAATGATATTATCACTATTGGCATATGTATAGTTAACTTTATTGGTTTGTCCACCAGACCTAGAGGCTTTTCCTTTGTTGTGATCACAAAAGGTATCGTTGAATATGGTATGATCAGTGGTGCCTTTGTTTTGAGTATTCATCACATCGATGACCCCTCTGTCAATTAGATCTTGAATAGCGTGCTTCAATCGGTAGCAGTTGGCCATTTTGTGACCTTTCACCCGATGAAACTCATAGTAATCTTTGTCATTGTACCACTTTGGTTTATTTTCATCTTGTTCAAAGTCCCTGATTTCTGGGAGAGTGATAGTGTTTGATTGCATCAACTTATGTAAAGTTGATTCTATCGTCTCTCCTAATGGTGTGAAATCTCATTTCTGGAATTGAAACCGTGGTTTGCGTTGATTCTGTTATTGACTGCTTGACAGAGCGGCTGCTTGTACAGGGGGAGGTTGGTTATGGATGTATGCCTGTTGAGTGGGCCCTGTGGGATTTTGGTTTTCCATAGGTGCGCCTTGCAGTGACACCTTGGGTTGCGCGTAGTTGACTGTCTTTACATCAATGACACCATCGCTAGTGACATTTTTGTTTTTGTTCCACCACTTAGCTTTTTCCATTGCATTCTTATTTGTATTTGTTTGGGTGGGATCTGCAAGGATTCCTCTTTTGACCAAATTCTGCTCACAATAAACTCCTCTTTCGATGAGTTGTGTGAAGTTTGGAGCTAACTATAGTTCTGTTGTGAATGACATGTCTGGGATTAGATTGTCAACAAACATGACTATTAAGTCTTGTTCGGGCACATCATATGTAATGCGGTTTGTCGTATTCCTCCATCTCTGTAGGAATTTCACAAAAGACTCTCCATCTTTCTGTTTGATGTCGCAAAGGTCCTTGATGCTGACCTTGTGCTTGATGTTATGATGGAAGTGAGCTATGAACTTTTCAGCCAATTCCCCCCAAGATTGAATGCCATGAGGTAGATGTGAGAACCATTCCATTGCTGGTCTGGCCAAACTTTGTGTGAACAGTCGCATTAGATATGTCTCATCATGAGAAACTTCGACGCAACTAGCAAAAAACTCTCAGATATGCTCAATAGGGTTGGTACTGCCCCTATACTTGTCAAACTTTGGTACCGAGAAGTGGTTGGGAAATGGAGACATGTGAAGAGAATGGTCAAAGGGGTATGGGTATAAATTTTCTGCGGTGTAGGATTTAGTTTGCCCCTGATTTTGCATATCCATCATTTGGGTTTGAAGGGTTTGCATTTGTTGCATTAGCATGTCCATTTGATATTGAGGCTGATGTGTGTGGACATTCCTTTGTGCCATGGTGGGTATAAGGATGCGCCTTTGTATCCCTTGAGTAGGAACGTAGGATTTCATCCTAGGGACTTGATATTGATTCCCCACCGAGTGATTTGTGACAGAGGGCATATGAGTAGCCCATGGTGGTTTGTGATGCATTTGTTGTTGTGACTGAAACTGGGGTTGGTATTGTTGTTGCGGGGGTTGAATGGGAAACTGAAGCTGGGGTTGCTGTTGTGGGGTTTGAATGGGAAACTGAAGCTGGGGTTGTTGTTTTGGATGTTGGATTGTTGTTGGAATGGGAAAAGATGTAGCTTTGGGCGAGCCTTGACTGTAAATAGGTCCTTCAGAGATGGATCCTTGTGGGCATGAGGTGTTGATCCCAAGACTAGTGTGAATGGATTGCAGTAGTGGCATAGTTTCAGAATAGTTGGTGTTTGGTGGGATGGAAGGCATAGCATGAGAGCTTGTTTGTGTTGGCCATGAGACCAAAGGTGGAGGCATACTAGTGACCATGGGTGCACTTAGTTGCGAGCCAATCATGTCTTGAGTAGATGATGTGCTGGCTTGGGTTGGGTCATTGGTTTGATTGGATACAGTCTGTGTTGATGTGGGAAGAACCAATGGTGGAAAGATCTGTGACACAACAGGTAATGTCTGAGAAGTGTGGGTAGTTTTTTGACCTGCGAGAGGGTTTTCGGGCCATATAGTTGATACACTGAATTCAGCGGGGAGTTTGACTCCTTTCTTTATTAGCATGGCCAAGTAACATTCAGGGTTCCTCTCTACAACAACATCAACTACTTTGGTGGAGTAGGCATCTTGTTCCACATCTTCGAGTTCTTCTTCTGTGATATCTTGGAAAAAGGCTGCCCCACGAGGTTGTTCAATGAATAGAGCAGAACTGGTGTTCATGAAGGGATCGTTCTCTTGCTCTATTTCCCAAGCGGGGAAACGGTTGATATATGGCTAATCTAGTTGCGTTCTAGCCTTAGACCTTGTGTAAGGTCCTCCATGAGGTGTTTGAGACATATGTGGTCCAGGTTTTGTAACTAAAACAAGTGATATAAAGAAAACAAAGAAGAGGATCCTTTCTAAGAAAAGTCTGAGTTATGTTTTGGATAAAGGTAATTCTAAGGAAAAATTTTGATATAACTTGATCTCAAAGTGATGATGATAAAAGATAAGATTTGCCGACCTTTGTCTTGGACAAAGTTAATTTGAAAAAGATGATGATGTTTGATAAGATGAGATCAAGGTATTTCAAGTATGAGCTTTCGAACTAACAATGCTTTTGACAATAATCATGCTTTACAGAGAAAGGGTAATCTTTAATGTTTAGAGATTCACACAATGTTCTTCACATTTTCCTAGGATAGACACTAGTTTTGGACACCAAATGGAGAATGCTTTCAAGGTTTTTAGGTCAAAATAGGAATATAGTATATCTAGTCAAATGTGGTACAATTTCACTGATTGCGGTAAAATAACTGGTCGATTGAGGTAGTTATCGCACAATGCTTCTATTTTTCAAGATAGTTGATGTTTGACAACCCTAGACTTTTAACACGTTTGACTCAATTTGACAGTTTGTATCTTTTGTTTTGCGTTTTCAGAAACTGATCAAAGGAACAAACACAAAAGACACTATGTTTTTGAAGAATGAAGACTGTGTATGTTCTACAACTTTTTCAAGTTGCAAGGTTATCACGAGGTCTCAACACTGAACAATCAGAGTAATCTAGGTCAAATTGGCTTCAGAATACAATGTTATAGGCCCAATGCTTGAATGTCTGTTAGCTCACACAACAATTGTCATGCTACTAGGACACGAAGATCCACAATGTAGGTGCCCGTGTTTTTGCCATTTCCAGGTATTGTTGCTGTGGAGTGAAGATCTCTTTCACTACACAAATACCGTGGGACACATATGTTGGGAATCTTGGGGGGAAATTCTGCAACCCCTTGCACTATAATAAGGTATCTATTCAAAGGTAAAATGGGTTGGCCTCTAATTAATCAAGGTTGTAGTAAGGGTCTGTGGTGTCTCTCCAATCGGTTTGTACATGTGTGACTCACTTAAGAGCCTAATTGATCACACTGGCTCCTTAGGGATATTCACCCGATCCAGACTATCATTAACACGCCTCACCCGAGCTTGGCTAGATAAGACGAAACTTTGGTTCACGCCTTGTTTATATACTGATCAGAAGGATTACCAGTTTAAGGTCATTCTTCGAGGAAGAAGCGCATTCCCCAGATAGGCCTTTCTAAAAAAGAATAAAGGTCTGTAATCAAACAGTTTGTGCAAGTGCACCCAAAACTCAAGACATGAGGTAAATCGATTAAGCTCCGAATTTTGAAATGTGAACTAAGCTACACCACCATACAAGCACAAATGTTCAAATTTAAGCCCAAAAAGTAGGCGTTGATTGCTTTGTTCAATTTTAGTGCACCAAATTGAGAGATTCTTTGCCTTTGTTCAGTTTTAATCCTCACGTCAATTTTAAGCACCAATTTGGAAAAGTGAGATTTGTGATGTTTGGCATACAATGTTCTTTTTAAATCCAAATCGACAAATGAATTCCTTTTAGTTTGTGTTGTTTAAATAGGTTAGTACCAAAAAGGATTATTTCCAAAATAAGGATATAAATAACTTTGAAATAATGAATGATGCTTACCAAACTTACCCTTCTCTGTCCTTGGTGACTTTGATCCAATCCTGCACAGAAACTGAGAAGAAAGTCAATTTAGAAACAGATGAGCAGAAGACTTGAATCTGATATTTGCAATATTTCCTGCGATTGTGACAATCTTCTTGCAACTGCGGTAATCTTCTGTTGACTACGGTAAACAAATGGCAACTGCGGAAAACTTCTGTCGATTGCGGTAATTAAATGGAAAGTGCGGCAAAATACTATCGATTGCGGCATGGATCGGGCGATTGCGGCAAAATTATTGCAATTGCAGCATGGATCGGGCGATTGCTGCAAAATACTAGAAGTCAGAAGACAAGAAATGGACAAACAACTGTGAAAGCCTGCAATCAATTGTGGTATTAAACCAGTCGATTGCGACACAGTATGGACGATTGCGAAATACAATAAATGTGGAAGAAAAGTGTGATTTTTAAATTTACGACCGTACGACCGTGGTTGATCAATCTGTTTCTTCATCTGCAAGAGATATTTGGGTTGTTTATTTCACGTCGGGTTCACCAAAATGTATGCCTCTCTCCCCGGTTCCCACAGCTTTCCAAAGGCGAAGGTTAGTAGCATAGGTTTCACAAATGAATGCAAATCAAGTATACAATGACTACTAAATGAATAACAAAAATGTGAGCAATAAAATATACAAGCAAGAGAAAGGAAGACAAATAAATGCAAACCCTACGATGCTTGAAGCTTCTGTTGTTTCTCTCTACTTCTTCCGAAACACTGTTCTTGATGCTCAGTATTGGCGGGGCAGCGTCTATGACTTGAGAAGCGTCAATAATATTGATAGTTGAAATGTGTGTGTGTGATCGCAAGATGGCTTGAATACTTGAACCAAACTGACAGAGTAATGACGCATGAGAGCTTGAAATCCTGGATCCTTCAAATGGTTATGAAGGGTTTATTATATAGGATTTGGTGATGAAATGAACGGTTGAGATCAATCCCAGAGATGAGGAGATGAACGGTTGAGATCAAAATGAACAGGAGAGGTCCTTAGTAAACTCCACCTCTTTATTTGGTAAAGAGGAGATAGAGTTTGGTTAACTGAAGAGTTAATTATGAGTTACCTTTTTGAACTGAAGAGGTGGGTGAAGTTACCCATGTGGACTAGACAGATGGGTGGAGTAACCCATGTGATCTTATTGGAGTTATCTCTTTGAAGATAAATGAATATTTAATTCATTTATTTAATAATTGTTTTCAACATGTGAGATAATTGAATTCTTTTTTATGGTAATTAATCAATTAAAGTTAATTAATTAAATAAAATTAATTATTTAATTAATTTTGGGAATTTGATTAGATGATTTGGGAAAAAAATTTAGAAGAAAATAGATGATTAATTAACGATTAAAAAACCATTAATTAATAGATGAAAATTAATATTTTTAATGTGAAGTCGCAAGCCTGTCCATTTTAGGGTGTCTACACAACTATCTACAAAATCCAGAAAAATACCAAAAAATCAAAAAATCAAAAATGTTACCTTGGTGAAAACCTGACAAACAGGCGCCTTAGCGACAAAAAAAAATAAAAAAGAAAAAAAGAAAAAAAGTAAAGAGAAACATAATCGCTCTCTCAGTGAAAACCTGACAAACATGCGCTATTGAGTAGGTACCTTGGTGAAAACCTTACAAATAGGCTCCATGTGTTAAAATTCAGCTTCACCATCAATGCACTCCAAAGATCAAAAAGCTTGAGCACTTCGCATGCAAGACTGATTACCCAAGTTGTTTCTAGAAACATCCCCTCTGAGCACAAACACTTATCCATGGTTAGTAATGGTCCACCAGACTAGGGGCATTTCTAAAAATGTCCTGAAAAAATCCCTAAAAATCTAAAATCTTATCATAAAATCCTAAAAAGATCAAAAAGTCTTGAAAAAAATCAATTCTCATCAAAAAACAATAAATAATTGCAAAATCCCAAGCAATAAAACCAACTCAGTTCTCAACGAGGCAAAGGGTGAACAAGCCAAGTCAATCAGTGTGAAAATCATGAGCTTTGTGAATCAACACTGGGCCCTATGACACATGGATTTATCAACAATCAAATCTATCAACAAGAAAACTTGCGACCAAGCTAATCAATCAATGTCAAAACCATGAGCTTTGTGAATCAGCATTGGGCCCATCTGACACAGCTTTATCAACTATCCAAAATGATCAAAATCAATCAAATCAATCATCTTACACAGTGATGAATACACTCAAAACCAGACAAATCAATCTGATTTGAGTCATCTATAACTGAAACCAGACACAATCAAGCCTATCAAGAGAGTCAATCCAATCAAGAGAATCAAACTGAATCAAGGAACAATCAAAATGTTGACTAGGTCAGTCGTCAGTTAGATGTCAATCTATATTTCATGGTTATGTTCTTACGCTACTCTAGGATCCACCAAGTGAGGAGATGGATCATGACTTATTTTTTTTATTGTTGTTTGTAGAATATTTTCTTTGATTCTGGGGCCATGATGATTTAGGATAAATGCGGTAGGCGTTGTCACTTATCTGGCAGCCACTCAGTTCCACGATTTGAACTTAACCCTGGGAAAGAATTGGACATTCCTTCTATGTTATCTTCTTGTTTTACCAATAGAATCATAGCGGTATCCAGATGATCTGAGATCTGGGTGCATTGGATTTCTATCTTGGTTATTTTGTCTTTCTTTTTCAAAATCAAGAGTTCATAGCGGTATCCAGATGGTCTGAGATCTGGATGCATTGGAATTCTATCTTGGTTTTATCTTTTTTTGGATGGTCAGCGAGAAAAGTGGTATCCAGATGGTCAATATCTGGGTGCTTTTGGGTCTCTTTCTTTTCAAATTACAGATCATATCAGTATCCAGATGGTCAATATCTCGGTGCATTTGGATCTCTTTCTTTTCAAAACAGGGAAAATAGTTGTATCCATGTCATGCCCAAAACTAGGGCAAAACACGCAATCTTTTTTTTAAAACACAAGTCTAAACCACTAACAGGGATGTATATGAGGAGATGTAATATCACGGTAAGGGTAGTCTTCAAATTTCAAGGTATATGCATAAGTTGAATTAGGGGTACATCACATACAAATGTAGAATTAGAGCATCAACTAGTCATACAGGTTACGTGAACACCTGGGTCTGGTTGATTTAACTCTAGTTTCAAGTTTTAATCTATGTATAGTATCCTGATGATAATCAATTGTTAAGAGTCATACGTTAAATTAGATTGCTCTGGTAATCACTTAATTTCTAACCTTGGTTACAACTTATTCATTAAATTCTAGTCCCAATTTTCTTTCGACCATTAACCACTAGTTTAAAATTCAGTAAACAAAACCTAATCTAATCTTTACCCTTCTAACAACAATTAAACTCTTCCATACAATTTTCCATACAACTATAGTCTTTAAATTTCTTAATAGAATATTAAATTGATTCAAATAGAAAATTTACATAGACCTCTAACCTTTTGCAAACACATAGGCAACATACTTCAATTTATCAAAATTAAATTAAATTAACATCTTTCTATATTTTTCTCTTACATAAAAACTAAATCTATTAATCAATAATAAACTACACAATTAAATAAACTATATCTAAATGAATTTACATGATTATAATTAAACAATAAGGAATTACATCCATAACGTATAGTCATTCTATATATTTTTCACACACAAACTAAGGTTTAAATACAGTATTTAAACTACACAAATTAAATAGATAGTATATATATTAGATGAGGCCACTTAATTTAAATATCATAAATCAGAATTAAATATATTTACTAACTTAATCTATCTACAAATAATAATCTATTTTTAATAATGTTCACAATGGAAAGAATATAATATTATTTAAATAAAATGTACAATACTAAACTAAGATTAATTATGTTATTTAATCTATTAATTATTAATTAACTACCTATATCTACCTATAACAAACTATACTTAAGCCTACCTATCTACTAGCATCCTATCACCTATCACTTTCCCAAAGGTCACATCCTATCCCCATCCCCCATGGTCCACTTGCCAAGTGGGTGGGGGAGGGGTGTGAATTTCCATACCACCTCAAAACTTGCGAAATTTTCTATGGAGAAAAGCCCAGCAAAAATTTGAATGAAACCAAATTGTGGGGGCCACAGCAAGTCTTTTCCCAAAGTGGAGATCTCATGCAAGACTAATTCGCATGAGGAGGTGGTTAAGTGGCAGCAAAGTCAATGGGCATGCGAATTCCAAGAGTTAGGTGGGGCCCAAGGCACTTTCTTAATGCTTGAAAACTATGATATAGACCATTGTCTTAGGGGGGTGCATTAATCCCTAAGTTGACTCAGCCCAACGAATGGAAAGGGGATTTATTTATTTTGTAAGTAATGAATGCCATGACAGCCCCAACAATTTCACATGGGGAAGGGGTAAGGCAAGGGGAAAAGTTCTTGTGGGGCCCACGAGGTGGTGAGAAAGATTAACCCTTCCAAATCAAGTTTACTCATTAGTATAAGAGGCTAGCTAAAAGGTATGATTAGGGGGATATTAAAGGGGAATTAGTAATGGGATCTATTAAAGAATATTCTTTGTGTAAGGGGAGGGGATTAAATCCCTCCCCATATATTTTTCAGAGAGCTGGAAAATGATATAGTAAGTTTGTTTGTATATATTTTTTTTGAAGATTCATGCAATTTGATTTTTTTTTTTTTTTTGTCAAACCTTATACAACTAGAATTTGATCACTAATATTAGGTGATTGTTTTTTTTTTCATTATTACATCAATTTCTACGACTTACTATATTTAGTAAGTTAATCACTTCTTTTAAAGGGTTGGAAATGAAATAATTTTGAAGATGAGGTATTGATCTAATTAAGCTAAAATTTTAGAATTTTAAAGGAAGATGTAGTGTTCTTGACTTGAAAATTTAAAATTACATACAATAGAGGTTTCAAGATTTATCAATTCACAAGGTTTACATGCTATGAAAATTATTACAAAAGAAATGAGAGCTTTTTACATTTTGCTCAACAAGCTTATAAATGGACTTTACAACATTTAATAAAAAAAAGATCCTCAATCACAAAGAGTAATCATGCAACCACAAAGTTGCTCTTTCTCAACAATACCAAAAAGAAGATTTCTTCCCAACTTTTTCACATCCAACTTGATATCAAAGACCTACAATAAAACATGAAGTGAACCATGGGAGCTCACCTCCCAACCAAGGCCTCAAAGAGACCACCCCCGAGCTTGGAGAACCAAGACTAAACAAGGTAGCACATTCCATTTTCATAACTAACATAGATGCACAACAATTTACTCCCAACCAAGGTTTCACAAATGGGCTTTCCAAACCCATTAAAGTAGAGTGAAGGTGGGATTTTCCAAGGAGGAGAATGCTATTGCATTCAAATTTCTCAACAAGAGTTTTCTCCCATACCTTTCCAAGGCTAAAATTGTAATTCCTTCCATATACACATTTGGTCATTTCTATACCAAAATAATATTTACAACATAGCTTCATGGAGCCCATACTCCATGAAATTATCCCTCTTCTTTAAGAGAAGAGAATCTCACTACAATGGAGAGCCCAACTAACCCCTTCACCCAAGGTCACTTCTTCCCTTCCCAAAGGGTGAGTAATGTCTTAAACTCCCATGAATAATACTCCCAAATCCAAAAGAACAAGAGATGAAATAAAACTCAAATGCATCCCAAACCCAACACATAACATCAACATCTACATTCAACAACACATTACTGTATGCGATGAAATCTAACCTGTTGGGAGCACGCTCAGACATGTAAATATTAGAGATATACATCAAATAACAATATTAAACATGTCTAAAAGCATACTATTAAAAATAAGAAGAGATTCATCACAACCTCTGATGAGCTAAACAAGTGCACCCAAGCCTTGTTGATTTACTCTTAGAGAGGTTTGTGGGTGTGCTCTCCCAACACAATATTATAATCCCAGTATAAATGCATTAGAAATATAAGCTAATAACTCAAGAACAAGTATAAGGAACTTGTCTTAAGTTTTCACCATGGATGAAAATGCAAGCACTAAACTAGGATGATATGCAAGATGTAACTAAGATAATAGAACTAGATTCATTCCATATTAAACCTAAGATTTGATATCTAGATTCAATAATGAAATAAACATGAAAATGAACTAAGATTGCTATGCTAAGTTGCTTAAAAATTTTAGAGCTAAACTAGCATGATAACAATGCAAAAATAAGAGATGATATGCTCTTGACAAAGGCCTCTATTTATAGAGTTTTTGGAGGAGAGAGAGGGCTTGGATGAGGTGGAGCTCATGTGGCATCCATATAGGTGCCACATGAGGGACACATAAGCCATGCAAGAGGCCCACTTT
>MU224920.1:410587-426409 GCA_018584345.1 Thuja plicata
ATGGGTCAAAGTGTACTTAAAGTACACATGTGAAGGATCTTGTAAGAAGGTGTAAGAGGGTGTAAGAGTTTTGGACCAATGAAATACTTTTGAAAAGTGTAAGAAGGTGTCATCATAGGTGTAAGAAGTCTTGTTGGCACCAACTAAGGATTATTTGGAAAAGTGGATTTTTGGAAATTTGTTCACACATGTGTGAGCAAATAATTAGGACTAATGGGTGTAGGAATCAAGAAATTAGCTTAATTAACCTTAGTTAATTAATGAATAGATTTATTTGGTGAGAGTGATGTGAGGTAGGGTAGGATCTAGGTTCAAATTAGCCTAATCTAAATTTAAAATTTAAAATTTAGATTAATTTGGTTTAGTAGAATTTAAGCCATGTGAAGGAATAAATAAATTAAAAATTTATTTAAAGGGAATCAATGAGGGATAATGTATTAAATAAGATTTAATACATTAAAAGGGGATAGTATTTGAATTAAATTCAAATACTAAGGAAATTGAATCATATTTAATTAAATAAATTTAATTAAATAGATAGAAGAATATAACAAATATAATTAATTAAAATTAACTATAATGTTATGGGAATATTAATTAAATTAATATAAGGATGATTGTGGACGTCTACATTTTGCCCCTCTTTGATGCGTCGTCAAAAGTGACGTTGCGTCAAAGAAAAGAAAATAAGATGCCCCGGAGAGAAAATTAATTATGGTGGGAGATAAGATGATGCCCCCTCGAGAAAATAACAAAAAAATAAATTTTGTGGAATTTTCTCGAAAAAGGCAGAAGAGAGGAAGAAGAGAGAAAAGGGGAAAATTAGGTGGTATCGCGAGACACATCCTTGGGGGAGGGGGGTAAACCTAGGTTAGATCGGGGACATGATGCCCCAATCAGGATGGGGGAATAAATAGAAACCTTGCCAAGAGAAAAATCAAAGTGCAATATGACCTAACTAAAATGCAAAGACTAGCTATATGATAATAGTGGGATTGATACCATGTTAATGTTGGAGAGCACACCCTAGTTTGATATTGCAAAAGGAGTTATGCACCATGTGCTAGAAAACACAAGTGACATGGTTCCTTTGTGTGGAATAGACTCTCAGACAAATAGGTTGTTAGGAACAAGAATGTGAGATATCAGGTATGATGAGAGCTATGAAATGGTACTCATGAGGAGACGCAGTACATCCATATCGTTTGAGGGATTTGAGATGCATGAATCCTGCCCCCAGTGAGGCATACATAGTCATAACCGAATATCAAAACATAAATGCACTAACAAACTATGACAAGCATATCATACCACAAATAACACGTATTTCACTAGATACTCACCATAACAAACCAAGATATAAAGGATCGAGGCTGTCGCGATAAGGACTTAGTAAAACAAAAGATAAAATCAACAAAAGGCATCCTGACCAAGTGGTCATTCAGTCCAAAATTTCTTGCCATGAATAAGTTTGATGCAAGGAATGATAGAACGGCCGACACCGGAAGGATGCATCCTGATGGGCCAAAGATTGATTGATAGAAAATGGGAATTCACTGACAATTGATCGTGAATAGAAAAATCTTTAGGAAAGTCAATATGTTTGCTGATTTGATGTAAAACGTTTCTGATCACTGTGTCTAGAACAAAGCTCAGTGTTTGATTTGGTAAGCTCAGTCATGTGGGAATCATTATTGCGAGAGTGGAAAGATGGTCAAAGAACTACCTGCACAAATATGGGTAGTGACGCTTATTAGGAAAGATGATGCAAGCCGTATAGATAAATGGTGGAAACTGATGGTGGATCTGACTATGCATGGCGCCTGAAATAGGTTTTCACCATGGTACTTATCCATTGCGCCACCGAAGTGGTTTTCACAGATGAACGAATTTATTTCTCTTTCTCTTTTTTGATTATTTTTTTCAAGATTTTGTATTTTTTTTATGCTTTTTGATTTTTTGATTTTTATATTCGAAATGTTTTTGGAGTTTCTGCTTTTCTGATTTTTTTTGGATTTTTTGAAAATTTCTACTGTACAATAGACTATGAACCGATCAAGCATAGAACCGCCTGAGAAGTACAATATTTACAGGATCAGGGAGTGGATCTCCCTCTGGGGACGCAATCTGATAAGCACCTGAACCATACTTTGTTGTAACAATGAAGGGACCCAACCAATTAGGTTCAAACTTCCCTTTCTTCTCACGGTTCTGGAGATTATTCATATTATGCTACAGGACAAGATCACCAACCTCAAACTGACAAGGTTTGATCCTTTTTTTGAACTGAAGGTGAAGGCAATTTTGATACACATGAAGGTGGTCTAGGGCATTGAGGCGTATGTCATAGAGGAGTTCCAGCTCTTGCAAGCGGGCAACTCTATATTCTTCTTCGGACAACAGATTCTTGAGAGAGATTATGAGGGAAGGGAGCTCAATTTCAATGGGTAGAATAGCCTCAGTACCATAAACAAGGGCAAAGGGAGTGGCTCCCATGGGGGTTCGAATGGAGGTGCGGAAAGCCCAAAGGGTGGGATTGAGGTGAAGGTGCCAATCATGGCCAGCTTCATCGACTATTTTCTTGAGGATTCTGAGGATGGTCTTATTCGTAGCCTCAACTTGACCATTACTTTGCGAAAAGTACTTGGAAGAGGTATGGTGGGTAATGTTGAACTTCCTACATAGCTCTGTGACATACTTATTCTTGAAAGGTCCTCCATTATCAGTAATAATGTCTTGAGGAATGCCATAGCGATAGATAAGATAGTTCAAACTAAACTTCAAAACCTGTTTTCCAGTAGTGTAGGTGAGAGGAACAACTTCAACCCACTTCGTAAAGTACTCCGTAGCAGCCAGTATGTATTTATGACCATTGGATGAATTAGGGAAAATCTGGCCAATGAGGTCGAGACCTCAGTGTGAAAAGGGCCAAGGGGTCATGGTGGGTTGGAGTGATTGGGAGGGAGCATGTATCAAATCACCGTGCTGCTGACAAGGTACACACTTCTTCACATAGTTGTAGGCATCTTGCTCCATAGTAGGCTAGTAATATCCAGTGCGTAACAACTTTTTGGCCAAAGTAAGTCCACTAGAGTGGGCTCCGCAGATTCCTTGATGTACCTCCTCTAGGGACGTTTGTGCTTCATCAGAATTTAGACACCTTAAAAGAGTTCCATCGAAATGTTTTCAGAAGAGAGTATCAGCAAGGATTGTGTATCGGGAAGTGCGGCGAATGAAGGTTTTACGTTGATTGGGGGTTAAAGTAAGTGGGGTATGTCCATCGCGTAGGTAGGAATATATTTCTTGGTACCATGGGGAATTGGGATCAGCAATTTCACACACCATTTCAGAATTTGACTTGTCATAGGTAGGGACTGTAAGATTCTCAACATGAAACTCACACCATGCGCTGTGTTCTGGCATAGTGATCAAGGACCCAATTGTTGCCATGGCATCTGCTGCTTTGTTGTTCATGCGATGGATCTGTTGGAAGATTAGTTCAGTAAAATGTGTCTTGAGATCTTCAACTATCCGGAAATAGGGAAGCAACTTGTCATCCTTCGTTTGATATTCATCCATAACTTGTTTGATAACCAATTGTGAATCACCAAGCACCAATAGAGTGAGAATCTGTTATTGTATGGCCTGTCGAAGGCCAAGTATAAGGGCTTCATATTCTGCAATATTGTTGGTACAAGGGAATTGTAATTTGAAAGATTTAGGGATGAGATCCCCTTTTGGTGTAACAAACAAGATTCCTACCCCTGATCCCTTCTGAGTGAAGGATCCATCAAAATATAGCTTTCAAGGTGGACTTGGGGCAAGATTTAAGACTGATTCATCTGGAAAATCTGTGATTAGAGGGTGTTTACCATCAACAGGTGCTTCAACTAACTGATTTGCAATTACTTGTCCTTTGATAGCCTTTCGATCCACATAAACAATGTCAAACTCACTAAGGATCATGACCCATTTTGTTGTACGACCAGTAAGAGCAGCGCATGCTAGGAGATACTTGAGTGGATCAATTTTAGCAACAAGATGAATCTTATGATTAAGCATATAATTTCGTAGCTTCTATGTATAGAAAACAATAGCCAAACATGCTTTCTCAATTAGGGAATAACTCAACTCATAGCCAATAAGAGTTCTACTGAGATAGTAAATTGCTCACTCTTTGCCGGTGTCATCTAGTTGTGCCAAGAGGGCTCCCAACGTAACCTCTGTAGCAGATATGTACAAGATCAGAGGGTGACCAAAAATAGGTGGTACCAACACAGGTGGATTAGCCAGATAGCCTTTCAGTTTCTCAAATGCATTTTGACACAAGCAATCCCACTGAAACTTGATATTCTTGCACAGAAGATGGGAGAACGGATGCACTTTGTCAGCCAGCTGTGACATGAATCTTTTGATTGATTGTAGTTTGCCTTGTAAAATGCATAATTTCTTTAATGTTTTGGGTGGTGGCATCTCTAGGATTTCTTTCACTTTATTTGGATCAACTTCTATTCCTCACCGTGACACAATGTATCCCAACAGCTTACCAGATTGTACTCCAAAGACACACTTTTTGAGATTCAGCCTAAGCTTATATTTCTCCAATTGCTCAAAGATGGTAGTAAGGATAGGAATATGTGATTCCCTTGTTTTGAATTTTCCTAAAAGATCATCCACACAATCTTCCATGATGACATGCAAAAGGTCATGAAAGATGGTAGTCATTGCTCATTGATAAGTGGCTCCATCATTTTTAAGACCAAAAGGCATCACTTGATAACAAAAAGTGCCCCAAGGTGTTGTGAATGCAGTTTTGTGCTGGTCTTCTGGTGCTATCTTGATCTGATTATAACCTAAGAATCCATCCATAAGTGACAACATTTCATGTCCTGCCGTCAAATCCACTATAATGTCAATATTAGGGAGTGGAAAATCATCCTTGAGACATGCAAGGTTTAGGTCTCTAAAATCAGTGCAAATACGAATGCCCCCAACAGGTTTACCTACTGGTACAATATTAGAAACCCATTCAGGATAGTCAATTGGTCTGATTACTTCAGCATCCAGCATCTTCTGAAGCTCTACTTTGACTACTAATGCAACTTGAGGATGCATCTTGCGAAGTTTCTGCTTAACAGGTTTTACATTTGGATCTACCGCAAGATGATGCATGACAAGATCTATATCAAGCTCGGGCATGTCTTTGTAGGTCCAGGCAAAATTGATTTTGTGCTAATGCAAGAATGTTGTCATGTCTTTCTTTTCTTGATCACTGAGAGAAGCTGTAATATAAGTGATATGTGGATTTTCTTCTGTGCCTAGGTTGATTGGAATAGTATCTTCAATGATCATAGAGGACACTTCTAGTTCTGATGATATAAATGGCAAGTCAGCCTCTCCCTCCTCTAGCACCTCAGAAAGGTTTTCACTAGAGGAATCATCCTTTATTTTGTCTTTTTCTTCATGCTGCGAGAGGTTTTCACTAGAGGATGTATTTTTACTTTTTTTATTTTTATTTTCTTTTTCATTTTTGTGACTGAGAGAGTTGACTTGGATACCAAAGTAGGCTTGTTCACTGTAGTGTATATGATGTTCATGTTCTTGGAGATTCTTAAGTCCAAAGAGGGCTAAAACTGCCTCATCTGAATCACATATATCCAAAGCTAGTGGTGAGTCTTGCTGATCCCAATCTATCAATTCATGGTTTGTGAGGGGTAGACAAGGGGATGAAAGGTTAGCTTGGGTAATGGTGAAGACATGATGATTTTCATTTAGGTCATCTTCAATATATTGGAAATGAATTTTGAAGAACTCTTCCTCAGTGTCTGAACTTGAGGCGGCTAAACAATAATCCTTAGCAAAGTTAGTCTTAGTTTCTATGGAACCCAATCCATGTCCTTTAGGATAACCATTAGCTTTTATGATCTTCTTCTTTCCTGTTTCATTAGCTCCAAGACCAGTACCATGATATCCCATGTTTTCAACAATGGGAGTAACTTTAGGATACTTTCCTTTAGGGAAAGTTACAGGTCACTCTTCTTCATCATTATAGAGCCAATCAATGACACTATACTCCATGTGTTCATCTGATAAGGACCCCCAATGTTCAAAAATAGTTGACTTGCAGTGCATAAGTGCTTTATCTTTGGAGAGGGGTAAAGGTGATGGTCTTCCATAAGACTTTGGAGATAAGGGGAGTTGCCCAATACATAACACACTTTCAAATTTATACTCTCCCATGCCTTGATCTGTAAATGTGGCCTTTGCTTCAGATGAGGAGGGTTTGTCTTCAGTAACTTTGTCTTCAGTGACTTTTCCTTTCCTTTGGATTGCTCAGTTGATGTTTCTGATGTCTTTTCTGAAATAGGTTTTTCTTGATTGAAATGTCGGCCAAACTCATTCAATGGACAATAATTAGCTTGTTTGCCTTCCAATCTTTTACAATATTGAAAGGGCTCAGGATCTCCAGGAATTGTGTTTTCTCTACCATGATGTGGGAACTTTAGACATTGATGATAGGTAGAGGGTACACCTTTGATAGCATGTATCCATGGACGTCCTAGCAAGATGTTATAAGGTAGATCTAGATCTAGTACATGACAAACAGTTTCAATCAGGGCCGGGCCCACTTGTAAGGGCAATGTGATCAAACCATTTCTTTCTCATTCTCGATCATCATATGCTTTTATTGTAATTATCTTGTCTGCATCAATGAGGTCCTCAGAAAGACCGATGTTACGAATCATTTTCAATGTGCACAAATTTAGGCCAGATCCACCATCTATGAGGACTCATTTTACTCTTATGGAGCAGATTTTTCCTTCTATATGGAGGGATTTATTATGATGAGGATCAGGACCACTAAAGTCCTTATCAGTGAAAACTAGATGTTCTTGTGCGGCTAAGTTCCCTATCATGGCATTGAGTTGTGCAGCATTGATGTTCTCAGGGACACGAGATTCATTTAGAGATTTATCAAGGACTTCTCTATGAATTGGTGAAGTGGTCAAGAGCTCTAGGATAGATATTTGTGCAGGCATCTTTCGTAATTGGGCCAATAAGTCAAAGTGTGAAGCGGGTCAAGCAGTAGTAGATGGTGTAGCTGGTGGATTTATAGATGTAGAAGGTTTATCAGCAGCTTGAACAGTGACCCTAGGCCTGCGCGTAGTAGCATTACAATCAGCAGCTTTGAGTATTATGGTATTAACATGTGTGTCAGCTTCTTCAATGCGGCCACAAAGAGAGTCAAACCCAAAGATATCATTTTCATTTAAACTCCCGCATGTTTGATCATGGCCTGTGATAGTATTGGTAGAATAGTCATATGGGATTGCGTTTGATGCATTGTTTTGATTATGAGGTGGGAAGGGTTGATTGTAGACTTTGAGTTTCGCATTAGATGAGGATGCATTCTGACCTTCACCTTCAATTTTCCCATCCTCAATGAGGTCTTGCACAAAGTGTCTGAGCTTCATGCATTTCTTGGTATCATGTCCCTTGATGAAATGATAATCACAATACTCATTATCCCTATACCAAATAGGTTTAGGTTGATTCTCATCAAAAGGTTGGGTATTTGGGTAAACTACCATTCCTTGATCCGTGAGTTGTTTGAAGATCACATCTAAAGGCTCTGCTAAAGCTATGAATTGTCATCATTGTCAATTATCATTGTTGTTGTTGTTATTGTTGTTATTGTTGTAGTTGTTGCGAGGGAACAAGAATGATTGATTACGCGATTTTTGATTATTGTCCTGATTATTGTTCTGATTTTGATTCTGATTGTTCTGATTGTGCTGATTCTGATTCTATTTTTGGTTGTTGTTGCGATACTGATTTTGGTTTTGATTGTTATTGCGATTGTTTTGATTGGTATTGTTGGATGCGTGAACATTTTGGACATGTTTGGCATCAGTCACTCCATCATTGACAACTCCTTTGTTCTTACTCCAAAATTTTGGTTTATCATTATTGGAAGGAGTATAATGTTTGATTCTACCTCTTTGCAAAAGGCCATCTTCAATGTCTTTTCCCTTCTTGACAAGGGATTCAAAGGTGTCAGGTGAAGCCATTTTCATTTGGAAGGACATCTCAGAGATTAAATTCTTTGTGAAGATGTCGATTAAGTGACTATCAGGTATTTTCCATGGCATGCAATTTGTAATATGTCTCCATCGTTGTAAGAAACTAGCAAAGGTTTCTCCATTATTTTGTTTAGTATTGCACAAATCACTGTGTGTTGCTTGATGCTCAATGTTATACGAATATTGTCCAACAAACTTCTCTGCAAGGTCAGAGAATTTAGAGATTGACCCATAAGGAAGGGCCATGAACCATTCCAAGGCTGCGCCTCCAAAACTCCTAGTGAAAAGTATTTTTAAGTAATTCTCGTTATAGGCAATCTCTTGACATGCGATGTAAAATTCCTTGAGATGTTGGAGAGGACATGTCTCACCTTTGTCTTTCTCGAATTTGGGCATCTCAAAGTTTGGTGGGAATGGTTGCATTGTGATAGATTTGTCAAATGGATAGGGACAAATCTCTTCAAAAGAAAACTCCTCCTTTCGCCCACTTTATAAACCTTGTACAATGCTTTTGAGCTCATTGAATTGTTGGGTGAAATCTGGAGTATTTTGTGTGAAAAACGGGGGTACATAACCTCCGCCTCCTCCAAATTATGTAGCTGAAAAGCCTGTGGAGGTCATACCAATGGTAGGAGGAGGTATATATTGATAGGCTCATGATGTATTGTTTGTAGATGTTTTTGCCCCCATTGTTTGAAACAAGGATGAAGACAAAGGCATGGAAACTTGCCCTATGTTGTTGACATTAGAACTTACTCCTTGAGTCATTTTTCGTTTGAGTGCTATTGTGTGTAGTATTGTTTGGAAAAGCACTTATAATCTATTGGATTTGTTCAGGTGTCAATTGGGGTATTGATGTGGTTGTTGATATAGGTGCTGATATTGATACTAATGTGGGAAGTTTGCTAACAGGTCCTTTACTAGTGTCACGTGATGATGTAGCATTTGAAGTAGAAGCCATGGCTGCAGTAGTGGCAGCAGTGACTTTAGTGACATTTCTGGTAAGGAGTGTTTTATTAAAGTCAACAGGAACTGTGACACCATTATGAATAAGATTCAAAAATATCTCATCACTGTTATGCAAAATGGCCTTCTCAACCATTTCCAAATTGTAGGGGTCTCTAAGGAAGTTAATCACTTGGGTGGGCCTTTCTTCTTGGTCCACTAATTCTATTTCTTTGGCCACTTCTTCAGCTTGTACCCCACTTCCATTAAAGTATTGTGTGGTGAATGGGTTCTCTTCACGATTAACAGCATTGGATGTTGTTCGCCTCATGTTTCTGGCTTGGGATCGAGTGACAACCATACAATGGTAGAAGAATGAAAGACAAGGAGATGTAGGAGATGAAATGGAGCAAAGATCTTTGATTGAATTTGATTGGATTGATTGATTGGTTTGGATTAAGGATTGATTTGATTGATTGAATTGATCGATTGGGTAATTGATTTAAAGGTTTTTGGAACAAAACCTAAGCACATTAAACCTTATGATGATACAAACATAAAAGGATTTAAAGTAATACCTGTTCTACTTGAAGATGGACTTGTGATCTCAAGCAAAATGAGATATCACTAAGGGATTTAAATTACTTGAGACGGACTGATGGTCTGCAAGCAATGTTGTGTTTGTTTGTGGATGAAGGTTTATGATACTTTGATTAAGGTCTTTCAACCTAAAGATTTGATTTGATTTTGATCTAATGCTCCAAATGAAGGATGATGATGGAAGAAATGGAAGAATGATCTAGAAGCCAGGTGTTACCTAATCGTATTGTTCAAGGGTGACAAAAGCTCTGTTGATATAAAACTTGGCCATGAAATTGCAAACTTTATTGTTGTAGAGGATTTTGTCAAGTTTTTCATGATGTTCAATCCCTTGTTTAATGGATGTGGCAATGTGTTGGAATTCCTTGGATTTACGGGTGGTTTCCTTTTGCTCTTTAAGGACTGAAGATGTGGGAAGTTTAAGCTTCTTATGCTTCTTAAAATTGGTCATGTCATGGAAAAAATTGATTTTGGATGAGTGAATGAATAATCTAGGACAAATGGTTCTAGGGTCCTGTAGACGGTCAAATTTTGATTATCTCAGCCAATTTTGAAGCTCACTGTTTTGAAGCGGAGACGACAGTATCAGATGCAGCTGATGATCTTTGCAAATGGTGATCTACGTAGATGGTGATTTACATAGATGATGGATCTAGAGCGGAGCTGGCCGATTGTGACTAAGGCAGTGTGTTAATTCTGGGCAGATTTTGATTTTCAGTCTGATTTTGGGTAAATTGTTCAATGGCAAGAACTGGTTTTTAGAACAAGCAAACCAGAAAAGAATAGACACACGTCTCAAGAAAATCCAACAAGGGACAAAGCAACCTTGAGGAATACTAGAAAATGTGACATTAGGGGATCTTGCTTCAACTTTGTAATATTTCGATTGTGTATGTTCAAGTGACTCTTTCGAGCCACTTATATTTTTACTGGGTCTAGCACAACGAAAATAGTTTAAATAGTAGCTACCTTAGGAATTTAGCTTCGCATGAAATATTATAGGCCCATTGCTTGGTAGTCCTTTAGCTCACACAACATGTCACCCCCGGAAGGGCACCCATGTTTTTGCCTTTTGCTAGGTATTGTTGTCATGCTACGAAGATCTCTTTCGCAACACAATACCCTGGGACACGTATGATGGGAATCTTGGGGGGAGAATCTTCCCTCCCCTTGCACTATAATAAGTCACCATTCGGAGGTGAATCGGGTAGGCTACTACTTTATAGTTTTTAGCAAGATTTCATGGCATCCCTGCAATCGGTTATTACGGCGTGAGACACTTAAGTCTGTAGTTCAACCATGCCAGTATGCTGAGGATATTCAATCAGTATGGAATACCATTGAACATGACCCACCTGAGCTTGAAGGGATAAAGAGGACCTTTGGGTCACACTTTATTTCTATACCGGTCAAAGGGATTACTGGTTTGAGGTCATCCTCTAAAGGGGAAACACTCCCTCTAAACAGGCCTCTCTAGAAGCTTGATTAAACTAAGTTTTCTCTTCACCCAAGATCCACGAAGGCGATGGGAGAGGATATGGCTATAGTCTAATGACAAATAAGCTTGAAAGAAGTGTTGAAAAATACTTCTTCAAACACACCAAAAAGAGTTCATTTCCCAAATTGAATGTAATCAAAGAAACTAAGTGTTTTCTACCTAAGCAAAAGACACAATAGTATGATTAGGCATGTAAGTTCAATTTATTTCCCACACAACAAGAAGGAAAACTTGAAAGGTGTGTTTAATTTGCTTTAAGTCACTCAAGAGTTATGAAGTTCATTTCCCTTAAACATTCAAGTTTGAGTAAAGTTTATTTTATGCAACATTCATTCCAAGACATGATTAAACATACAAGTTCATTTAAATAATCCTCAAAAATCATTCACGGAACCTGCATAAAAATGGTTAGTAGTTTGAAATTTCATATTTGTTAAAAATACAAAACCCAGGAAAACAATCGCAGACGGCGGATCGTCGCAGACGGTGATCTGCGCAGACGGTGATCTACACAGACGACGATCTGTAGAAATGGCGACAGACCTGCGCAGACAAAAAAAAAACACACAGTCAGATTTTACTAAAAAGAAAAAGACATATTAAAACTAAAAAATAGCATTTTATCAAATTATTCTAGCATTTAATTCTTAAAAGGTTTATTACTGTCAGAAACCCGAGAGTTAAAATGCTGCAAATTGACAAAAAATAGTTTTAAACCATAGTTTTAAAAATCATTTTTGCACAGGTGGAGACGGTAAAGTATCAGTGCAGACGGTTGAGTTTTGCAGACGACCGAGAAGCGGAGATAGTAGTCTGTGGAAATGGCGACTCCAGAGCGGAGACGGGTCTGCGTTAGAATTTTTTGAACTACAAAAAACCTACAAAAAATATTACAAAACAAGGGATGTGGGTCCCACCGGGTGTGCCAAAATGTATGTGATGAAACCTAACCTGGGAGCACACTCAGACATGTAAACATTAGAGATATACATCAAATAACAGTATTAAACATGTCTAAAAGCATACTATTAAAAACAAGAAGAGATTCATCACAACCTTTGATGAGCTAAACAAGTGCACCCAAGCCTTGTTGATTTGCTCTTAGAGAGGTTTGTGGGTGTTCTTTCCCAACACAATATTATAATCCCACTATAAATGCATTAGAAAGATAAGCTAATAACTCAAGAATAAGTATAAGGAACTTGTCTTAAGCTTTCACCATGGATGAAAATGCAAGCACTAAACTAGGATGATATGCAAGATGTAACTAAGATAATAGAACTAGATTCATTCCATATTAAACTTAAGATGTGATATCTAGATTGAATAATGAAATAAACATGAAAATGAACTAAGATTGCTATGCTAAGTTGCTTAAAAATTCTAGAGCTAACTAGCATGATAACAATGCAAAAATAAGAGATGATATGCTCTTAACAAAGGCCTCTATTTATAGAGTTTTTGGAGGAGAGAGAGAGATTGGATGAGGTGCAGCTCATGTGGCATCCACATAGGTGCCACATGAGGGACATATAAGCCATGCAAGAGGCCCACTTTGCTCACACATGTGTGAGCAACTTTGGATGTGATGGGTCAAAGTGTACTTAAAGTACACATGTGAAGGATCTTGTAAGAAGGTGTAAGAGGGTGTAAGAGTTTTTGTCCAATGAAACACTTTTGGAAAGTGTAAGAAGGTGTCATCATAGGTGTAAGAAGCCTTGTTGGCACCAAATAAGGATTATTTGGAAAACTGGATTTTTGGAAATTTGCTCACACATGTGTGAGCAAATAATTAGGACTAATGGGTGTAGGAATCAAGAAATTAGCTTAATTAACCTTAGTTAATTAATGAATAGATTTATTTGGTGAGAGTGATGTGAGGTAGGGTAGGATCTAGGTTCAAATTAGCCTAATCTAAATTTAAAATTTAGATTAATTTGGTTTAGTAGAATTTAAGCCATGTGAAGGAATAAATAAATTAAAATTTTATTTAAAGGGAATCAATGAGGGATAATGTATTAAATAAGATTTAATACATTAAAAGGGGGTAGTATTTGAATTAAATTCAAATACTAAGGAAATTGAATCATATTTAATTAAATAGATAGAAGAATATAACAAATATAACTAATTAAAATTAACTATAATGTTATGGGAATATTAATTAAATTAATATAAGGATGATTTTGGACGTCTACAATTACAAGATTACATAAATGAATCCATACAAGATTTACATATTCATTCAAACGATATCATGCAAAGCTTAAGTGCAAAAGCATTCCTCCATGGCAAGAATTCACCAACCTTGGTCCAAGAAAAATGGCAATAGTGTGGTTGAGTAGAAGCCCTTATCCCTTTTTTCTTTCTTCCTCCAACTCTAGTTATCTCCAAAATTGGAGAGTGGGTGGACACCCACTAAGTTTTTCCAAATCCTCTAAAAAGACCCCTAGAAGTGTACCCAAGACTTAGCAATTAATGAGACATTCCCTCTAGTCCTTTTGTCTTACCTCTTGTCTCCCCTCTTAAATGTGAGTTTAGTAAGGAGTGTGACTCAAGTTAAATGCATGTGACCATCTTTATTTTCCCCACTTTTGAAAGATAGTCATTTTGGTGAGCCATAATGGTGATCTAGGTTTACCCCATAGGTAAAAACTAGCCATTGTTGGTTGTATTTCTTGTTTTTTCTGTTTTGCCCTGCTCCTTGCCTTGTCTCTAAAAAGTTTTCAGGTTTTCATGCTAATTCCTTGCCAAATCCTGATAAACCCTGCAAAAAACCCTAGCAACCAAGTAATAAATGATGCATTTTAAACCCTTAGCCATGTCTTATGTTTTGTCATTACCTTTTTCAGTCACTAAAGGCATGTGCTATATAAAAGGTTAAGTCAGGTCACTTGATCGCGTGAATCAGAACGAATATGCCAAAACATCTCCCGACTTAGTTTTTCCTTTGTGTCGCGTAGTCTTGATAAGAAAATGAATATTCCATCTATGTATCGAGACTTAGCGATCTTTCTTTGGTCGGGTTGTCGCTTGATTACCATGTTATGAAGCTTTTAAAAGGACGGGACCCACCTCAGTCGAGTGATCGCAAGAAGATTTTGCAAGTCAATGAAATGTCTCCTGACCTTGCGCCTCCTTCATGTCGCATGATCGCTGGATCAGGACATTCAAACGGTTAAAGAATTCTTCAGTCGTGTGGTCTCGTGATTAAAAGACGGTTAAGAGATAACAGTCATGACCATGCAACTAACAGTTACATGTTAAGTATTTTTCTTCAGTCGGGATGTCGCTAGAACAAGAGTGACGAGTCAGCTTTCCAGAATGTATAAAGTGGACGAAGTAAATGGTGACATCTATCATATGGCTAGTGGTAGTCAGGAGGTCGCTTGATAAAGAAAAGGGATCAAGCGATAAGGAGACTAAGTCATTATACCCTCGGTCGTGAAGTCTCGTGATATTTTAAGGGTATGTGAAATTGTAAAGCGATTAAAAGACAGCCGTGCGATGCAAAGATGAAGAGATCTAACGGTGGTCACGTAGTCTGGTGATAAAAGTGCCCCAGGGAAAAAGTCCTTCCGACTAAGCGATTAAGGTATGTCGCGAAGTCGCTGAAAACAGAGAAGGGGTACTTTTTCAGTAAAAGATTATATTAAGTTTGTCACCCGACTCAGCGACCAAAGGGTTGTCGTGAAGTCTTGAAAAGAGAAATGAGTATCCAGGGACTTGGCGATTATCATGAAATGTTAAGTGCAACGGTTTGTCGCGTAGTCTGGAGATGAATACTGAGTTAAGGTTAACTCCCCGCGACTAAGATTTTCACATAGTCGCCTGATCGCTGGAGAGACTTGGGTCAGCCGAGGTTAAAGAGTTGCATTGTCGCCAAGTCTGGAAAGTAAACCATGGTTAGAGAAATATGCTCGCGACAAAGAGACTTTATGAGGTCGCGAGGTCGCCTGATAACAGGATCCGTAAAGCGGCACCAAATGGAGGACGTGACAGAGGAGATCACTAGGCGGCCAATCAGATAAAAGAATTTTTGATTGCTGTGTACAAAAGGTAGCTGAGATGTATGACAGAGGACGAATCACAGAGTGCCATGTCAGCTTTCTTAACATTTTTTTTTATTGCGCCAAAATTCTCATGATTTGAATTTGATTTCCTGTCACCTCGCTCAACTACGGCTAGGTTTTTTAACGTTTCACGGCATGTAAACTTAATGGCAGAACTGACGTTCCTGAACTTTGAGCCATGTACTCTGAATCTTATGGCTATAAATAGGGGAGTGTGCATTCATTCATGTTCACCATATTTTGAGATTTCAGAGTAAAGTTATTATTTTAAGGCAAAAGGTGATATTCTGTGCTGTAGCAGTATTCTAAGGAGATTGAAATTTCTAAAGTGATACAGTGAATTGTGCTTAGATTTGTTTCAATATCGTCCAACCAGAAATTTAAAAGCTTGCAAACATGAGTACTGCTATGAGCATGGCATCTACAAGTGGAGGCAGTGGAGATGATCCAAAAGGAAAACCTAGTTTCTCAGAGAAATTTCTGCACCTGCTGCCCGGGTCCACTCAAAATAGGAAGATTGACGCTGGTGTTTTCAAAGATGACTTCAAGGACATCAGGGATGCTGTAACCCCAGGAACAACAGGTTATTCTCTGTTTACTTACTTTTACAAGAATTCTGATA
>MU224920.1:448064-468553 GCA_018584345.1 Thuja plicata
AAATATAGACTATGAATCAAATCAGGAAGCATGCACATCAAACTATCACTTTGAAGAAGTTCTATTGGTTTATCCAAGGGACTAATTGTAAAATGATAATGAAACTATTACACACGTGAAAGAAAAAGGACTTATCTTTATTGATTTTGAAAAAATAGTACATCCAGGTCCATGTTATATTTGTTGATTAAAAACTATCTAAATATGTGAAATTGTATTTTATTATCTTCCCCTCTCTTTACATTTTACATTATATATATATGTGTGTGTGTGTGTGTGTGTGTTTGAGTGGCTTTCACACCTTTTTAGGGTGAAAAGACACAACTCTTATTACAAATTATTTTGAAAAAACAATAAACTACCTAAAAAATAACTACCTAACTTTCAGATTTGGCTTTGGTCAAAAATCCAAAAGAACTCAGGAAAAGATAATATTTCTTCTAGAGATAGGAAATCTGATTTCCTGAACTGGGTCATTTTTAGATTTTTAAAATTCAACCATCTTTATCCTCTGTCAAAATCATCTTTGTAGAAGGTTTAAATTCCAACATTTTCTGAAGGCTTCGATTAGTTAGTTCTATTTATTTGTGTCATAAAGATTCCTTCCTTTGATCCTTTTTTTATGGAGAAACATGCTTCTTTATAATGAATTGGTACTTCTAAATTATCAAAAATTAGGGTACCACCACAAAGCTTTACAAATTATTATTTCTAAGTGTTTACAATGATCCTCTGCATCTTTAGAATAAGTAGTTATGTCATCCTAATAAACTATCATGATAACATCAATAAATTCCTTAAAAGCTACATCCATTGTCATCTATAATGTATCCCCGCATTAGTTAAACCAAATGGAATCCTTGCATATACATATCTTCCCCATGGAGTAGTAAAATTTTTCTTGTACTGTTCAGACTCTTTTACCTTTACTTGGTTGTACCCTGAGAAACCATCCATCATGGACAATAAATCAAAACTAGTTACCTTCTACAACATTGCTTCCATGTGAGGGAAATAATAATTATGTTTCAAATACGTGACATTCAAATTCCTAAAATTGACACACAGTCTGATATCCTCATTATTTTTCCTTACCGACACTAAGTTGGAAACCCAAGAGGAATGTCTAATAGGTTTAATAATTTCAGCATCTCTAAGTTTCATCAAATAGTGGGAGACTTCACAAATGAGGATTGATATTTAAAAAATGATAAATTATTATGAATTAAGTCATATGAATGTATTTTTTCTATTTCTTTACAAGTATGTGTATGTGTGATGAATATGTATGAAAAAGGATATGTCGTCCTGATTGCATGAATTGAGTACACAGTGTGATGCAAAGTAGAGTGAACTTCAAAGTGTTAGCTATTAGAAGTAGTGAGTTGAAGGTGTCTACATATCTTTAAATTTTTTTGGTGTTGTCTATCAATGGTAGATCTATTCTCTCTCATTCTTATTCATCTAGGTAGTGAGCCTTCTTTGGGCAGTGATTCCTTCAGTAGTGAACCTTTCTTTTTAAAAATAACCTTAACCAGTATCATCCTAAATGGAATTCATATATTTGAGAGTAATATTCTCTTTGTTTTTTCCATTAATAGGGTTTTCCACATAAATCTGGTGTTTCATGTGTTCGATGGTTGTTGTGCTTCTTGTGTTAATATCTCTCCACAAATAAGGAATAAATTATATCTTGTAGAATATCTTAAAGTATTAAAAGGTTTAAAAGTTTGTAGAAAATGATTCACCCTCCTCTTAGTTGTCTTGAATATTGAACATATCCAACTATCTATTTTTATTTATCAAAAATTACATTTCGATGATAGTTGCCTCATCATAATTGTACAAATCTCCCCAATTATAATCAAAATTTTGTATTTCCATTTGTACCTTAGGCCTTAATAATTTCTTAACCAACATAAGAAATCTTTGATCCCCCATATGAGCTTTGTAATTAGGTAAACAAATAGATTCTCAAACAAAACATAACATTCATTTAGACAATTCATGTCCTAGATATGAGTCCGACACTATACAGGAGCCCTATAACCAATATCATCAACTTTGTGTAGTTTCCATCTTCAATCAACATGATCAAAATTGAAGAAATATATGAAATAACACAATAAAGAATAATTCTTGAAATTGACAACCAATGGATTTTAATGTATCATGGTCAATCCTTCATGCAATTCTTTGACATTTAGGCCACAAAATCATATTCGAAATTCAGCTAAGGTTTGTGAATTGACATATCCATATACATGAACCCTATATGCATATTATCTTCCACATTATTCCCCTGATAACTAACATAATGCATGATATTATATTTGAATTCAAATGACTCAACATCACATGGATCATGTTCTAAATCAGTGAGGGGAGTTGGATTTTTTGTGTACCCCTTAGGTCTATATCTCAGCACTTCAGCTTGTTTGAGAGTGACCATGCAAGTTTTATAAATATTCTCTTCCCTCACCAAATCAATATTAATGCAAGTGGCTCTAGAAACCATGAAGGTTTCTAATATATTTCTTATGTCAATTATTAGTAAATATTTCCAATCCTCTCTCCTAATATCTCTTGATGTAATACAATATGCCCTAGCAAGTAGCCTTAAAAATTTTAAATTTATAATAACATCTATTACAATGATCCCCACTAGGTTCAAATCCCATGGGTTGAAAAATATTGGTGGATTTATACAGTTTTTATAGAAAAAGGTAAACAAGGTCCAACCAAAAGATGCTATATTTGCATCTCTATAATCATGGAAACAATCCTTCTAGGTTTATTCATCCCTGAAGGGGTTGAGGTGGACTCAGGAAAGATGTCAAAAAAATATAGATGTAAGGGTCTAGCTTTTGGTTTTGTATTAGAACCCGAGGCTTTCAATTCCCCATTTATTTTTACACACTCAAATCCTCAAAAAATCTATCTCAAAACTGAATTTCCATAATTACCGTTGAGAAAACCCTAAAAATTTTGAATTTTACTAAAAACATTTTAGATAGTAGAAATTTGAACTCACTATTTTTATTGCTACTTTGAACATTTGAGCAACTTTGAGAATTCCATGCTTTCCACTTGTTATTCCTTGAACTCTAAGAATGAAAATGTTACCAGAAATAGCCAAAATTTTATATTTAGTCATCACCAACTTGCACTCATTTACACTGTCTTTTCAAATTTATTCACATGGACTGAATAGGGGTCATTGACTATCCATACTGTATTTCCCTTTAAAGTCTTAGTCATCGATCTATCTTATCTGAAGTTGCATGATGAAGTCAAAATATTTTGAGTATTCTTCGACATGTCACTATTTCCAACATGGTTTTGATGTGGAATCAATCCATTTGTTCGACCCCTTCTAATTGGATGACAACTTGAAATTTATTAAGATTGAAAAACCCTCTATATTAATTATCATGTGTGTCCCACCTTACCATGTGTCGCCTAATCCCATCATTGTATGTACCTTCATCGATTGGCCCATTCATCTTGCACAGATTCTAAATATCATCTTTATGGACACATTTTATCATCTCTCTCTAGTGCAACCTTTATGCTTGTGCAAACCTTAATATGACAAAGGTGAAAAATGATTCTAACTATGCCTGAGAAGCTTACCTCTATTAAACACTTATCAATATTCTGCAACATCACATCTTGCAACTAGCACATTTTATCAACACTTGTGATACTATGATGACAATCTTTCCTTTTTGCTTAATCAGGCCCACATATAATTGGCACTATCTCACAAACTTGTAACCTGACAACCATACATATCAGCACTCCTTTTAATAGTGCGAGATCCATTTTTCTCCTCTAACCCATGAGACCTAGACAGACACATGGTGGAATCTTTTAGCACAGTTCCTTGCCTCATGTTGACCTCATCTCTTCTTGCAATGGCACATGTTTTACCCTTTTTTTATAATATGCCAGACATGTGACATTATCTCGCAAACTTGCAAGCAACCTCTGAACTGCTACTTCTTACCTATACATATGTGATTACTATTTTTTGTAACTATTGATAGTCCATCTCAAGATCTCAAGCTTCTAGAGTGGTTATCCCTAGTGTTTTTGATGATGCAAATGACATTTCTATGCACTAAAAACCACAAATCGTGGTTCTATGGGTGACTAATTGCACCTCCTTGGGCGGTTTAACATGACCATGACCTACACCTACAGGGATATAATTAGACAGCTTAAAGACTACTAATTTATGTGTGTTTCTAAGTTATGACTTAAAAAGTGGTTTCTTCTTGGATATTAGACACACTTAATAACATAAAGGCCATAAAAACAATTAATTGACAATTAGGGTTATATATATTGATCATGATCAATGCCATGGTGATATAATGACTGATTGAAGGAAAAATTGATGATAAGGGATGGTAATTAAGCATTCTATAAGACATGAGTAGACAAATCAGACATAGGTGATTAGTGATATAACAAGTCTCCAATAAATTAGAAGCAAACGAGACCTAGCGCACAAAAGATAGAACACTTGGAAGAATTGGAAACCTTTCCATGAAAATACCTAGACCAAAGGTATTAACCACTACAAAACAAATCTAAATTTCACAATCCCAACACCTAGACTCATAAATCTTTTGAACCATGGTGTGTAGTGCCCTAGTCCTTCATTTTCAGGTCCAAATTAAAACCTTTCATGGTTGAGAAAATGTAGAGTGGGAAAGTGTTCCCCAATGTTGGCCTACTTCAAACTTTAAACAAAGAACATGGAAGTTGTGTATAATTATAACTCAATCCCCTCATTTGAACATATTCTAATTTCAATTTATTGATCTGATTAAAAATTTCAAGTAGGCATCTTCAAGGCATTTTAGGAGATATCTAAAGCCAAGCATTCAACAATTAAGTCTAATAACCATGATCAAGTTTATGCATTATTCCATGCATGAAGGATTGTATTGACTTATATGAAACAACATTAATCTTTGTGAAGGTTTCAAAAAAATTGTACACATTTAAGGTATCATTTGTCAATTTAGTATTTCCTTTATGTGTTTTAGCCTTTTCCCTACTTGGGGTAAGCTCTCTCACATCCATAATTATTGTAGTGCGGGTTAAATACTACTTACAATTTGACTTAGGCAAGCCCGTATATAGAATAGAATTTACCTTTTTTTCTATGTAGGTTACATATTCAATTGCTAAAAGTTACAGAAGTTGTAGAGAGTATACAAATAAATAAAGTTCTAGATTTTGAGCACACAAAAAGTTATGGACTATGCTAATTAGCACATGCAACCAACATATTTAAGTTGAATTTTAGAAGGAATTGTATATAGTGAACCCTGATTGGAATCTTATGGTTTAGCTTATAGAAGAGCCGTAGTATCTATGACACCTAGCACACTTGACCAACATTTTTAGGCTCATATTTTAGTGAGAGGTTCCTTTTTATGTTTAATGTATAGATCTGTATGTCTTTGTTTTCTTCAAAATTTGTTTAAGTCTATTTGTGTTGAATATTTTCACTTTAGTAGAATTTTACCTAGTTATCTGATTATTTCTCATCATTGTTTTAAGCCTGTGATATTTGAAGGACACCCTAAAAATTATTATTAATATGTCATTGAGACCTATGGTGATTGCATGGATGTGTTTAGTCACTCCATACTATATCCCTAATTTTGACTTTTAACATAACCTTAAATTTATATATAATTTTAACTTTAACATTAATTTTTTTCAAATGAGATTGAGAGAAACATTGCTTACATTTCTTTTATCGTAATCATGATGCCTATTATAATATTAATTCGAAATTGAATTCTACCTCTAACCCTAATTTTAGTTACTTCCTATCCTTATTTTCAACCATAATTATAAACCTAACCCTTGTTCTACCTGTAAGTGTAGGACTAATCATAATTATAATGATTTTATAATTAAAACTAACATTTTACACCAAAAGGAGGTGCAATGGTTAGGCCAATAGAAAATTATACTTTGAATGATATATAGAGGGTACAACTTACATAATATAAAAACTACACTGAAATAAAAAGTGGTACTTTCTACAAGATAGGTGGGTTACAAGATTGAAAACTTGATGTATCTTTATTTACCACTTCTCACATTCTTTTATGTCAACTATATACCATTTTATTTAAATACATATTTCTCTTCATTGTATTTTGTAATTAAATAATTTACATATTTTCTCTAAATATATTTAGCATGATTTCAATGTTACCTTGATTATTTTCATTTCAATCTTGACATAAAATTTAATTATATGAATGTTGATGGGTTGCTTGTTTCCACTATCTAAGGAATGGTTCACTAAAATACGAAGAATTAGAAATTCTTATGTATTTTGACAACATCCTCCCAAACTATGTCAAAATAGAAGATTTGAAAATAGGGCATGGACTTCCATCAAAGCATGGACAAAACATGAAAGTATTCATGGAAAAAAAATGTAGTTTCATGGATTGTAATGATTGCACGATATGCACAACTTATTTTTTTGTTGAAATAACCTTAGAAACATTCAAGCAATTGCAATTAGCATATGTAAACTCATATTGAAAAACATTTTCCAACATCTATCAAATATAATTAAGGTAGATTTCTATCAAATATTATGGTTGGAAATGCTTAGGTAGATATGATTGGAAATTGTGGAAGCACAAAAAGGCATGTGAACTATTAGATAGAATGCCTCAAAGAGATGCCATATCATGAAATGCAATGGTCAGGAGATTTAGGGAAATTTTTGTCATATTTTATAGTTAGCAATGTAATGGTAGACATGCATGCAAAATATGGAATCATAAAAAATGCACCTAAATTTTTTGACAAAATGCCTCAAAGAGTTGTCATGTCAAGGAACATAATGAAATGTGTTGGTATTTAAAAATGTTATGCTTTGAGAAGAAACCAATATATCTTAAGACTGATATTAGGAGTGGTTAGTTCCAAGTGTGAAAGCTCTGTAAGATAACTGGACCAACTATAGGGACAAGACTTCCCTCTGTACTTCTGGCTCTGCAAAACCAAGGCGGGTACACCTAATCCAGACTAAACTCAACTCTTTACAATACCTTCAACTTATGAATTTGAACAACAAATAAATGGAAATTAAGTACTAAATACCAACCTAACATTCATTGACTCTCCACTACCATTGGTGGAATAACAACAACTACTACTACTATTAAAGTAAAGAAGTTTGGTAATGAGTTTGATTAATTTTTTTGGGACAAAAAATAGCCAAACAACTCAGACATATACCTCCAAAGAATATACTTGCTTTAGATCAGTGCCTTATTCATTGGGTAAACTCCTACATACAATACTGAAGCTGAAACACCTTATTGGTAAAGATTCAAATCCATAAACATAAATATCTCATATCACACACTACAAGATCCTTGAGTAGATAATCCAGATAGAATCAATGTAATATCCAAAGCATTTTAATTTGATCTAAGATCAAAGACTTTTGAAATACACATATGCATAAGAAAAACTCATACAGTAAGCCAGAAAACTTACAACTCACAGAGATAACACAAAGGAGAGACTTAAAATCTGAGAATGCTTATATTAAGTCTGATGAAATATTGTTTATGCAATAATATGACAAGGAAATGCAAAATAGAACAATATGCAAAAGATCATAAGCTTTCTATTCTATCTCAATACAATCTAAAATACATCTGCTATATCTTAGACTAGAAACAAGTATAAGCCTAATGCTTTCTACTCTCTCAATTTTCCAGCCCTTTCTAAATGGTCTTGAATATTCCTTTATAGTAACAGGAATGCTACAAGCTTTAGACCATTTAGGGTTAGGGTTACAACTAATTAATGCAAACATTTAATTATGTTATCAAGTTGAAACCCTATCTCTCTTCAATCTATGCAAATCTAATCTGAAATCAATTTTCCCTAATCCATATATGTGAGCACAGTACCCTGAGGTCAATTCCCAAGCCTTAACGTGAAGAATAGATCAACATAAATGTAAAAAAGACCAAGCGGTCTATATGCACTTATCCTTCTGATATAAAACTCTTATCTGTCAACTATGGACATAAATGTATCTTGGTATATCAAATTTCTATCCTTCTAGTCTTCAACAGTTGTGCACAGTAGTCCCACAAGATCAGATTGAAGCATTTATGGCTTTGAGACAAACAATAGCCGACCACCATGGAAACCTTCTGAAAACATATTCAAATATTTAAATTTATGTTATAATGGCTATAGGTGGCGTGGAAAAAGACATGAAAGACCAAGATTAAACCTCTTCTTAACTTTAAAACATGGTCGCTGATCTTTTTAAGTATTTGTGCTTCAAAAGATCTGATCCCGCCAGGTGTCATCCTCTCGCGCACTCACAAGTGTCTTCAACAACCACCACAAACCCCTATGAGTGTGCAAAACTGACCACTAGAAGTTAGTCATGCACTTGTGACTGTTAGCCATTATCCTTCTTAACCATCACGAGCTTGCGACAATCAGCTATTCGTGCACTCGCACACCAAATTCCTTCAACGACATCACCTCAGCTTACTATTCTGGACACATGGCAACTAGTCGCTCACTCTTAGCTTATCATCAAATATTATTTTATGCCCCATGAGTGAACGACAACCACACATCTATCTCTTCGGCATCTCCATGTGTTGGCATCTTGTGCACTCATGGCCCTTTCTCCTATCTGCCTCCAACTTGTGCGACTACGCGACATTGACCGCTAGTTGTTAGTTGCGCACTCGCGACCATTTCACGTAAGCCTACCAAGCCACAACAAGCTGTCAACAACCGCTAGTCACACACTCGCACACCTTTTTTGTTATAGGGCCAAGCTGTCACGACTGTGTGACAACTACTTGTTGCGCACTCGCATACATAACTACTGCGAGTGAATGAGAGCCCGCCACCTGGCACTTTCTGACACATGCCCACAAAAACATCCTTTCATGTCCGCCAACTGGCCACCATGTCACCACCTAACCACCAAGTTATCTACCAAAAGGTGAGTTCCTTTTAGGCAATTAACCATTGAGTGCTCTAATATAAAAATATATGACCTTTGTACTTCATAACCAATGTGGGATATATGGCCTTAACACATTTCTGAACACAAGAAACCAGTAAACGCACCATGACCACTCAAATTTATTTTTGACCAATATAAATATTCATGGATGATCCTTGGGCAAAAAAAAATACTTCTAACCTCCCTCTGCAACCTTCAAATGCAGAAAATAAGGACACAGGAACTCTGCAACTTGAAGAAATCCACCATTAAAGCTATGAATCTTTGAAAAATATAATATGGTACTCTCAAAAAATGAGAGTACCAACAGTGGCTCCGACTAGGTATGTATTCCTCTTGCAACCATAGAAAGGATTCAGGACTCTGGCATAAAGTAGACCACCTAATGGAAAGTAATTAACCTAAAAATAGAAAAACAAAAAAAAATATACAAACTTGTAGCAGAAAAGAACTTATTTCCACCACTTATTTACTGATCTGAAGGAGTCAACTCAGTCCTGATGATCAATTGTCTGATCCAGCCTGCCTATATCATAAACAAAGTTTTCTTCTCACTCCTCTAGAAACAAAATGAAACAATTTCCTTCATTTGTCTGATCTGATCAATTATCAGGTACCATTTTCTCATCAGAAAGAAAATCAACACACTCAACAGTAGAGCCTATTTGGAAATCAGAAAAATCTTGAAACTGTAAAACATGTGGCATATGTATGTTGCATTCATCAGACAAAGAGAAATCATAAGAAATGCAACTCTCATTATTCTCTAGCTCAATGCCACATCTTGGGGAAACACTATCCAGCTGAGAAAAGCACTCATACTCTACCATGTAGCTGGAGTCATTATTGGATCTACTTGCATCAGTTGTTTGCATATAAAAGGAAACACTCTCATTCTAAATTTCATGCAAACATTGAGGACACTAGGACATGATCTAGCCCACTCTCCAAAGAATAGGAGACAATCATTTGAGAGACATTAGAGTCAGGGTCATTATAAACATCAGGGATCATCTACAAGTCATTTTTACCTTCTGTAAGAGAAGACAAATCAAGAAAAGAATACGAACAAGATTCAACACCATCATTATCAAAACATGGAAACTCCATGTCATGATCGACATTCTTCTCTTTAAAATAATTATCATCCTGCATCTTGTCAGTGGAGGGAGGACACATATCAACACATTCAACATATAATATCATATTTTGAGTAACTAAAAGTTCATCGTGAAATGATTCAATGAAATATTTAGAATCAGAAAAAGATTCATAATCAACACAACTATCCCATTCAGTACTCAACATCATATCTCAAGTCTCTTCATCCTTTGAATATGAAAAAATATTGATACTCTCATTATCTGAAAGGTCACATTCAATCTTGTTGTAGCCTAGTGAGACAAAAGTACAAGAAGAATCATAAATATATGTATCAAAATCCTGACCATCTGATATACATTCCTTGTCAAACTCAATGTGTGTGGGGTGTATGGATTGAGATCTATCCCTCCCTAAAAATATGATATATTCATAAGACAACAACTCTGAGACTTGTTCACTGTGAAGTGAAACATTATCATCACTTACATCCACTTTTGATACACACTCACGGTCATCATCTTCATTTATCAAATCAGTATCATCATATTGACTACACACATCTTCTATCTTATATTGATAAGGATCATTACTTTCATGATCAAAAGATATAGTATCCATATTAGATACATATATATCATCTTGGTTTCCCTCATTCTCAATAAGATCACTAGTAGGTCCAACCTCATGTGTAACTTCAAACTCAGGATCTTCAATATCAAAAACTTGGTTTGAAATTTCAAGATTGATGTCACTCTCATCAAAAGAATTATCACAACAACTTACCTCTTAGTCAGAATGATCCTCTTGTTCTTTGCATATGTTATCATTAGACAGAGATAAGATATCTGCACCATTATGCTGAGAAGAAAAAACTATAGTCTCAGTAGGAACATTGTCAACTATAAGCTCATCTTCAAAATCTTAATGTTCAATATCTTCATTATCACCATGACTACAATTAGCATCAGATTTAGATTGTTTAATTAATTCTATCCACTTCTAGGTGCACTTAACATATTCTTTTCTTGCGGAAGCGGACAAATGAATTGACTCAGGGGATAAAAGTTCCAAAAATAAACTAGCATATGTAAACATTGGAAGCTGAACACATCCCTTAGGAAACTCATCATATGCATCACAATTTTTTTTATAAAAATCCAATGTTGATTCATCGTTTATCGTTCCTACCCTATTCCTTAAATATATTATGCAATTCCTTTTGGTGGATTGATCTATCTTATGCTTGATATCCTTAAATTTTGGATCTTCAATATCCTTCATCCACTTCCTGGTGAACTCAAAATATTCTTTCCAAATATAGGTTGGCCAATAATTTGAAAGAGGAAAACAAAGTTCTAAAAATAGATTAACCTAGACCTCTTCCTGAGGATAAAAAGGAATGTTACAACCCCTTATTTGAGAAGAAACCCTTTTATAAAAAAGAAGTGCAAATTCTCCCAGTTTTCTTTCCATCCCTCTTCGTAGAAGAAAAATAACTTGTTTCTGCAACATTTGATCCTCATCAAGTTACTCTTCATCAAAATCTAAATCTGACATAGGCTCCTCATATATAGATGCAACAAAAGAAACATTGTCCTGTATGTCACCATATTGCTTAATAAAACAATCTTCTAGTGCAACCATAGACCCTATTGAACCATGACTTAATCCTTTAAACCAATCCCTAGCATCCTCAACTAGAGAGATAGAAAAAAATTTAATCAATATATCCTCATGTGTGATGTTATGGTCTTCCATTATGTCAAAAAACTTGTCTATATGTTCCTCAGTAGATTGCTCACCCACGCCAGTGAACTTAGGCAAGTAGTCCCTGACTTCTGATGGAATAAGATTTGGGTAACCAGGAATGTCATTAAAATTTATAGCCACATACAACCCACTTCTATATGGTTGTGACATTTTATTAGGCAGGATAAGTTACAAAATTCCTCTCTCTTCCCTCTCAATTAGTGTTGACCACTTCATAGAGAAATTTTTATAACTAATTTTCATGGAACAAAATAATTTATCCAATGAAAATAAAATACATGGAATATGATGAAGCAGTTGCAAAATATTTGATTTGAAGTCACCTCCAAATCACCTTAAAAAATTTAGTAGAGCCGCCACCTCTTTACAGAGGACAAATATTTAGTTGAGATCTCTTTCCCAACTCTGACCTTCTTTAAATCAGCAACTTACAACACTTCCCTATATAGGGTATCTTATTGATTCCTCTCTTGACTATGCTCATAGTCACAGGAGTCCAAACATTTGCTACCTCTTTATTGCAATTCCTCCTCTTCTTTCTAGTATTTCTTCAAACATGCATGTTGGTGCAAATCGGAGAACTCAGAGTCGCTAATCACCATATGTGAGATAGTATTTGAATTGCTTTTAGAACCAGGACCTTCATAAAGTATGCAATGATAGACAAGAAGAATACAATCACTCTTATAAACATGAGGAATATCACTTTGAAAACCATGACTCTATAATCGGACTCTGGGATTTATTTATAAACAAACACACCAGGAGTCTAGCTCAACTTGAAAAACCTTAATTATTTATAAAAACTTAATTCTGTATGCCCAACGGAGTCACAATTTTGTTGGTGTTTAAAAAAGTTACACTTTTAGAAGCAACCAATATATCTTAAGATTGATATTAGGAGTGGTTAGCTCCAAGTGTGAAAGCTTTGTAAGATGACTGGACCAACTATAGGGACAAGACTGCCCTCTATACTTCTGGCTCTGCAAAACCAAGCTGAGTACACCTAATCAAGACTAAACTCAACTCTTTACATTACCTTCCACTTCTATATTTGAACAACAGATAAATGGTAAGTAAGTACTAAATTCCAACCTAGCATTCATTGAATCTCCACTACCATTGGTGGAATAATAATAACAACTACTGTAAAAGTAAAGAATTTTGGTAATGAGTTTGATTAAATATTTTGGGATAAAACATAGCCAAACAAATCAGACATATACCTCCAAAGAATATACATGATTTAGATTGGTGCCTTATTCATTGGGTAAACTCCTACATACAATATTGAAGTTGAAACACCTTATTGGTGAAGATTCAAAGACATAAACATAAATATCTCAGATCACACACTACAAGATCCTTTAGTAGATAATCTAGATAGAATCAATGTTATATCCAATGCATTTTAATTTGATCTAAGATCAAATACTTTTGGAATACACATATGCATAAGCAAAACTCATACAGTAAGCCAGAGAAATTACAACTCATAGAGATAACACAAAGGAGAGACTTAAAATCTCAGAATACTTATATTAAGTATGATGAATTCTTGTTTCTGCAACAATATGATAAGGAAATACAAAATAGAAAAATATGCAAAATATCATAAGCTTTCTATTCTATCTTAATACAATCTGAAATACATATGATATATCGTAAACTAGAAACAAGTATAAGGCTAATGCTTTCTACTCTCTCAATTTTCCATCCCTTTCTAAATGGTCTTGAATATTCCTTTATAGTAACAGGAATGCTACAAGCTTCAAACCATTCAGGGTTAGGGTTAGAACCAATTAATGCAAACATTTAATTTTGTTGTCAAGTTGAAACCCTATCTCTCTTTAATCTATGCAAATATGATCTGAAATAAATTTTCCATAATCCATGGATGTGAGTGCAGTACCCTAAGGTCAATTCCCAAGCCTTAACATGAAGAATATCTCAATATAAATGTAGAAAAGACCAGCCAATCTATATTCACTTATCCTTCTGATATAAAGCTCTTATCTGTCAACTCTGGACATAAATGTATCTTGGCATATTAGATTTCTATCCTTGTAGCCTTCAACACCTGTGCACAGTCGTCCCACAAGATTAGATTGAAGAATTTATGGCTCTGAGACAAACAATATCCGACCGCCATGAAAACCGTTTGAAAAGATATTCAAATATTTAAATTTTTTTTATAACAGCTATAGGTGGCACAGAATTAGACATGAACGACCAAGATTAAACCTTTGCTTAAATTTAAAACATGGTCGCTGAGCTTTTTAAGTATCCTTCTTAACCATCATGAGCTTGTGACATTCAGCTAGTCGCACACTTGTGCACAAAATTCCTTCAATGAAATTAGCTCAGCTTACTCTTCTGGACACGTGGTAGCCAGTCGTTCACTCTTGACTTATCATTGAATATTCTTTTATGCCCTAGGAGTGAACAATAGCCACACATTTATCTCATCGACATCTCCACATGTCAGTACCTCACATACTCGCGGCCCTTTCTGCTATCTGCCTCCAACCTGTGCGACTACGCGACACCGACCACTAGCCGTCAGTTGCGCACTCGTGACCATTTCATGTTAGTCTTCCAAACCGCAGCGACCTCACGACAACCACTAGTCATGCATTCACATACCTTTTCTGTTACTGGGCAAACCGTCGTGACTACATGAAAAATTCTTGCTATGCACTCACACACATTTTATTCTATCCTTCTTGACTATTGTGAGTGAAAGAGAGCCCGCCACCTGGCACTTTCTGACATGCCCCCACCAAAACATCCTTTCCTATCCACCAACTGGTTGCCATGTCACCACCCGACCACCGAGTTGTCTGCCAAAAGGTGCATGCCTTTTCGACACTTAACCATTGAGTGCTCCAATATAAAAATATATGACCTTTGCACTGCACAACCAATGTGGGATGTTTGGCCTTAGCACATTTCTGAACACATGAAACCAGTAAACTCACCATGACCACTCTGATTTTTTTTTGACCGATATGACACTACAACATTTGGGGTCAAATTCTGATGCTAATTTGCGACGACGCTACCATTTGTGTGTGATTTTTGTGTTTTTTTTTTCCAAGTGTCCCCGATGCTATCATAATACCAATGATACCGTCATAATTGTGACACTCTCTTGATTATAAACAAAAAAAAAAGAATTAAAAGAAAGGCTCATTTGTGATCGAGCTATGGCATGCAAGCGGAAGAGGGCCCTAATGATGAGCTTGGTTTTTCCCGGTAACACAACCATGCTCAGCTGCTTGCCAAGGATATGTCACCCATGAGTTAGTTCATCACAAGGTGAGTAAAAATCTCCAACACCCATTTGATTTTTCAAATCCATAGTAATAAGAAACCATTTGATTTTTTTCTATTGTTCTGTATTAGGCATTGTGATCGAGCTGTGGCATGCGAGCGGAAGAGGGCCCTAATGATGAGCTTGATTTTTCCTGGTAACACAACCACTCAGCTGCTTGTCGAGGATATGTCACCCATGATTTAGTTCATCGCAAGGTGAGTAAAAATCTCCAACACCCATTTGATTTTGCAAATCTATTGTTATAAGAAACCATTTGATTTTCTTCTAGTGTTCTGTATTAGGCATTTCTCTATGTATATTATTAATATCAGACCCATTGTGTCTACATATATACATACATTTGGCTTCATAAAAGTGAGCACATATATGCACAAGATATAGGCATGAGTGACAATTATCCTAGTCCTTGGAGGATCATAAATCGGCTTGCCCTTGTGGATTCCATGAATCCCTCCAATATCCCTCTAACCATGTATAAATCTCTTTGCTTCACGCTAGCCATGGGATCCCATATCCTCATCAACAAATAATGTATCTCTAGGAGCCCCTCGAAGCCCTAGATATTCATTCCCTTGTTTGGATAAACCCTGGTGATTTGTAGTTGGATTGAAGGAAAAACCATTACCAGGGATGTTATTGGGAAAATTTTGGACAAATACAATGTTTTAACAACTCTTCAATACATTTGAGGTGGGACAATGCACAAGTATTCTATCATTTTAAATAAAAAAGGTTGCGAGGGCCACTGAATGAATTTTATTTAAATAGAAAAGATAGAATACAAAGAAGATTATGCAAGTGAATAGTAGTGAGTTCTCTACTTATTGCCTTCACGCCAACATATTCCCTCATAAATTACTCTTAAAGATAAATAGTTTAAACTCTTTCCCAGCTGGTTTGAATTGGGTGTTTTGACAATGTTAATATGTGATGCATAACTCATGCCAAAGGAGCTCTAGTTTAAGTTATTGGATTTTGCATTCTAAGCACACAAAATAAAGCTCTAGCTTTAGTTTTTTCCAATTTATATGTCTTAAATTAAACTATGTAAATCAAGCGATGAGTTCTATATTTAGAACTTTAGTTTAGCGGACTCAATTTATGCATGAAAAATAAATTCTATCTTAAATTTTTACTCTTTGAGGCTGTGATCCTTATATAAAGAGTTATCCTCGATGAGAGATATATAAGTCTATTAGTAATATTTCATTGAGGCGACATTTAAAGAGACAAGATCTGTGCTAGTTTAATTGGTTGGTTTAGAATGACATGTGTAGATGCATTGGCAATATCAGGTGTGGAATCTAGAATTGTAGATCCTATTTAAAACTAGAAATCGCACCTTAGGGTGCAATAAGTATGCCGAAGAGATATTGAAGGTCAATTAGGGAAAAGAAGTAGGTTTTTTTTTTTTGCATACGATATCATAATCAAAACTGTAAACACAACCCTAACCCTAATCATGACATAAACCTAAACCATTAGCTTAACCCTAACTAGAATTTTAAAAGCCACAAATTTAACCATAACCATGCATAGATATACAAAATAAGAAGAAAAAACTTTCCAAACACATGAAAACATTACAAAGACATTTTTTCCCATTGCTATATTTATTTATTTTTTAACTACATAATTCGTACTGCATATGGATAATTTAGACTAACTATTAATACAGTTTGAGGTGGGAGATTGGGTCATAGTCCATCTAAACAAGGCTATAATTCAGAAAGGAGTGCCAAGTAAGCTACAAATGAGAAGAATCTGTCCTTGTCAAATATTGGCTAAATATGGAAGCAATGTCTATAAGGTGGATCTACCTAAGGATATAACATTATCTCCTATTTTTAATGTAGTAGATATGATCAAATACAAGGGTCCCCCTACAAAGGCAGGTAAAGGAGACTTTGATGTTGCAAAGATGGTCATTGATTTGACATAACCTTCCCCACCTAAGCCTAAAGAAAACAAGGTGTTAGATTCAAGGGTTGTAAAGAAGACTAGACATGGTAATTACATGGAACACTTGATCAAGTGGACCAATATGCCTGAAGCATAAAATACCTGGGTAGCTGAAGGTGATTTTAAAATGTACAAAAAGGTGAGACCCAAATTAACATTAAATCTATAATTGTGAAGTATACATGAACCAGAAGAATGATTCCAAATGAGGCAGCATGTCCAGATACAAAGGAACATACCATAACTAAACATGTTGAGTATAAAAAATTAAATCTCACATATGAACCTCCTATAACACTATAAAATATATTGTATGAGTAAAACCTATTCATTAATACTATAATCAATCATATCTTGTGGACACCAAGAATACTACACACTAATCTAACAAAGCATACAACTTGCTGGAGAACATTACATATACTAGAGAAATAAACCAAGTCACCATTCTGTAAATACTAAGAGGTAGTTGTATTGGATCAATAATTTGTACACTTGAACATTTTTAAATAATTTTCATCAATCATCATCTTGGTCTTCTATGATTATATCAGCTAGACATTAACATCATATTAGGGTTATTTGACATCAATGACATCACAAGGAAAAATAAATAAACTTTTGATCAACAAAAAACCAATAGAATTCTTCAGAATTGTTGGTCCTTCTAACTTATGTTCTTGCAACTCTTAATAATTAGACACTTTCTATCAATATTGGACTAGATTTAGTGGCCAACAAATGAGATTCAGTCAAAAGACTACAGTCTCTTTCTCTTTTTAAAACTTTTTGCAACTATAAACATATTCCCCAATGAAAATATAACAAAGAAATAATTATTAATCCTAAGTTTAGCATTATCCATGGTATTTCACCATTTACTTAGCAATTGAGAATGGATTCTAAACTAATATTAAACCTAAGAATAAATATTAAAAGAGATTTCGATATAATGACTAGTGTCTGAAAATGTAATCAAGCCATATGTACATAAATCAGTGCCCATCCTTAGGCATAGAGTTGAAACTACAAAAGAAATCCTATTAGAAAAATAAGCCCTATCAGTGGATCTTAATATGTTAAAGCCCCTCAATTATATATCCTCATATGTAATCATGAATTTTTTCTTGTAAATTTAGATAATACATTCAAAACCACAAGTATCTGCTCAAAGAATTTAAGTCTTTCTTTGAAAAAGACCCATGAACAAACATTACAATCTTGGGGAAAACTAAGATAACATACTGAAATAGTCTTGATATATTAAACATGTATGATAATGAATACAAAATATAGAGACAATTAAATGATAATATTATTAAATGCACTAAAATATGATAGACATTTGAATCTAGGATTAAATGCACATCCTATATATCACCCAAAAAAAATATTCACACTACTATTTATATGCTTCAAAGACAAAATTTTAGAGCCCTCTACAAATGAGGAGAAACAAAAAATATAAAGAAGAGGAAGAGGACTCATAGATTGAACTTGTTGATGACATTTGATCTCCTAAAATCTGATTAGCAAAATCGATTATTCTCCCTTCTTCACTTTGCAACTAAAATAATTATGCCTGACTTTGAGAAATAATAGCATTTTAAGTTTATTCTGCTTTTTAACTCTTCCATATTCACCGAGTTTAGAACTTTTATAAAAGAAACTCACCTTGCAATTTTGTTGATTTTTTTCACAATACCTTTTCACCTTGAGTAAAAGCAATTCACCTATGCCCATTTTCTTTTTCTATGTTCACATCACCCTTTTGTGAAAAAGCATTGCCTTGGTGAAAAGAAAAAATCCTATAACAGTTACATTTCACCCCTGTCCCAATGATTTTTCACATGCCTCTTATTGCATTCCTCTGTAAACCTTTTCAACCAGTTACTTCTGAAAAAAATTTTGATCTCTAAACATTTTACCCACCCTCCCTCATTATATCCTTGGAGTGATGTTTATAACGTGCTCCAAATATTTCATCTTGACACTAATAGGAAGGATGCTCTCAAAGGTTGTTGGAACTAAATTTTACACCCGTGGATTGTATTTGCTTGAAGTTTCTAAAGCCTTTTCAACAAAGCTATTTTTTTCATACCCTGAAACCATTTGATTTCCTTCTTTGAGAGCACTTTGCAATGTGAAATCTGTCAAATAATACAGTTTTTTTGTCTACACTTCCCCATTTCGTATATGTCTTCCATGGCATTCACAACAACATCTTGGTGAATCCCCTTTCATGATTTGATTTATGCCCATAGATTACTTGTCGACCAGAGCATTTACAATAGCTTCAATGGAGTCCCACGCCTATTTTCAAATCTTCCATGTTGCCACAGGAAAGGAAGGCATTGGAAAGGGTTTTGGACAACGGCTCAACACCCACAGATTGCAATTGTAATAAGTTTCTAATGGTCGTTTCAACAAATCCATTTTCTATCTACAATTATTAATGAAAATTGTCCTCACAGTGGCCACAAGCATGAAGATCAACACACTTTTACATTTCCAGAAATTATTTCATTGTCTAGGGATTTCACATCTCACATAAGGCCCTTATATGTGTAGCCATGGCACCTGTCACAACATATGCTCCCTTTGCAATACTATTTTCACTGATATGTCCAGCATTGGCAAGGACCACACACACTGGCACAACAATGGAAAACCATGAACTCTAGCTGTGTTCCACATCACTGTAGAATGAGGGAAAAATTTTTTTCTCTTGTATATTTCTTGTCAATGGCTTGCAACATCGGTGAAACACTTCAGTGTTCTCGGTGAGCACACGATAGACCTTTTCTTTTGTTGACTTGGCACACATTAACTGATTATTTTTTGGGTGTTTACAGAAAAGGAAAAATGGTTCCAAGAAAGATGGTAACAGACATTAAATGTAGTCCACGATAAATGATCGTGCAAGTCTTTCTCACGTCAATCACACACATGGTTGAAATTATCTTAATGATCGGGACATAGTTTCACATATTTCTTATAACACGATGTAGACGGTTGGGATGTTTTCAATCGTCTTGCATCATCTATTGACCATTTTCAACCTTAGATGCAATTTTGAAGTTGGAGAACTTTAGAGAGGGAACACCTTCAGAGTAATTACTTGCTTATGAATAATGTATATGCAATTTAGAATATGGTATTATTATGTGATCTTTTATATGTAGAATATAGGCAATAATGTGTAATTCTTTATACGTTTTCTATAATCAATCATGGTAG
>MU224920.1:482461-496586 GCA_018584345.1 Thuja plicata
TCTAATTTTTATTTAATTATTTCATTTTAGGCACTTGATGTCTTTTCACGAATCCTACTTGTACTTATTAGACAGTCACAGTCTTCTAGTTTTTGGATGAACTAATTTGGTAATACCAATTGTTTTATATTTATTTGGCCAACTGCTAATGAAATTATCTCAATTAAAGCACATGAAATCATGGTTCCAAAATAAGTAAAACCACAATTACTGAAAATAGCAACACTAGGACACTAAACTCTTAAAAACTCTAAAGCGACACTAAAAAAATACATGCGACGTTGAGCCGACGGCTCGACGTCGCATGTATAGAAAATTCATCACACGTCTGTCGTAATTTTGACACTCATTTTGTGATGCCTAGGTGTCATAATAGAAATAGATAAAATGTAACGACAACATGATAAACATTATAGCTGGCTCATATTGTGATACCTAGACGTCACTTTTTTCAGACGCGCGATGAATTTGCTATACATGCGACGTCAGGCTGTCAAAATTTATCGATGTCTCGACGTTGCATGTATAGAAAATTCATCGCACGTCTGAAAAAGTGACAGATAACACATGACACCTATGTGTCCTAATAGCAACAGATGAGATGCAATGCTTACATGTCAAAATAGCGACAGATAAGATGCAACGCCTACATGTTGTAATAGCGACAAATAAAATATGTAATGACATCATGGTAACCATCATAGCCAGCTCATATTTTAATAGTTAGTACCATCGCAATAACAATAGACGGTACTTCCATCGTTAATTCTGACACCAAAACTGCAACATTGGTCTTTGTCGCTAGGCTGATGGGATAGTGTCAGAAAAGCGGTGCATAGCCATTGAAAAGAGGTCTCAAATGTACTAGTGTGACCATTCATGGATGATCCCTGGGAAAACAAAAATACTTCTAACCTCCCTCTACAACCTTTGAATGCAGAAAATAAGGACAATGTAACTCTGCAACTTGAAGAAATCCGCCATTAAAGCTCTGAAACTTTGAAAAAAATACTATGGTACTCTCAAAAAATGAGAGTACCAATAGTGGCTCCGACTGGGGATGTATGCCTCTTGAAAGAATAGCAAGGATTTAGGACTCTAGGAAAACTCAGACCACCAAGTGGAAAGAAACTAACCTAAAAATAGAAACACAAAAATATATACAAACTTGTAGCAGAAAAGAACTTATTTCCACCACTTATTTACTGATCTGAAGGAGTCAAATCAGTCCTGATGATCAATCGTCTGATCTAGCTTGCCTCTATCATAAACAAAGTTTTCTGCTCCCTACTCTGGAAACAAACTGAAACAATTTCCTTCATTTGTTTGATCTGATCCATTATCAGGTACCATTTTCTCATCAGAAAGAAAATCAGCACATTCAACATTAGAGCCTAGTAGGAAATCAAACAAATCTTGAAATTGTAAACCATGCGGCACATGTATGTTTCATTCATCAGAAAAAGAGAAATCATAAGAAATGAAACTCTCATTACTCTCTAGCTCAATGCCACATCTTGGGGAAACACCATCTAGTTGAGAAAAGCACTCATACTCTGCCATGTAGTTGGAGTCATTATTGGATCTACTTACATCAGTTGTTTGCATATCAAAGGAAATACTCTCATTTTGAATTTCATGCAAACATTGAGGACACTGGGACATGATCTATCCCACTCTCCAAAGAATAGGAGAAAATCATCTAAGAGACATCATACTCAGGGTCATTATAAACATCAGGGATCATCTACAAGTCAATTTTACCTTTTTGTAAGAGGAGACAAATCATGAAAAGAATAAGAAAAAGATTCAACACCATCATTATCAAAACATGGAAACTCCATGTCATGATCCACATTCTGCTCTTTAAAATAATTATAATCCTGCATCTTTTCAGTGTAGGGAGGACACATATCAACACATTCATCATATAATAGCATATGTTGAGTAAGTGATATTTCATCGTGAAATGGTTCAATGGAAGATTTAGAATCAAAAAAAGATTCATAATCAATACAACTATCCCAGTCAGTACTCAACATCATATCTAGAGTCTCTTCATCCTTTGAATCTGAACAAATATTGATACTCTCATTATCTAAAAGGTCAAATTCAATCTTGTTGTAGCCTAGTGAGACAAAAGTAAAAGAAGAATCATAAATATATGTATCAAAATCCAGACCATCTGATATAAATTCCTTGTCAAAATCAATGTGTGTGGGGTGTAGGGATTGAGATCTATCCCTCCCTAAAAATATGAGATATTCATAAGACAACAACTCTGAGACTTGTTCACTATGAAGTGAAACATTATCATCACTTACATCCACTTCTGATACACACTCACGGTCATCATCTTCATTTATCAAATCAGTATCATCCTGTTGACTACACACATCTTCTATCTTATATTGAGAAGGATCATTAATTTCATGATCACAAGATATAGTATCCATATTAGACACTTCTATATCATATTGGTTTCCCTCATTCTCAAAAAGATCACTACTAGGTCCAACCTCATGTGAAACCTCAAATTTAGGAACTTCAATATCAAAAACTTGGTTTGAAAATTTAGGATTGATGTCACTCTAATCAAAAGAATTATCACAACAACTTACCTCTTAATCAGAATGATCCTCTTTTTATTTGCATATGTTATCCTTAGACAGAGATAAGATATCTGCATCATTATGTTGAGAATAAAAAACTATAGTCTCAGCAGGAACGCTATCAACTATAAGTTCATCTTCAAAATCTTGATGTTCACTATCTTCATTATCAACATGACTACAATTAGCATCAAATTCAGATTTTTATAATTGATTCTATCCTCCTCCAGGTGCACTTAAGATATTCTTTTCTTGTGGAAGATGACAAATGAATTGACTCAGGGGATAAAAGTTCTGAAAATATACTAGCATATGTAAACATTGGAAGCTGAACACATCCCTTAGGAAACTCATCATATGCATCACAATTTTTTTTATAAAACTCCATTGTTGATTCATCCTTTATCATTCCTACCCTGTTCCTTAAATATAATATGCAATTCCTTTTGGTAGATTGATCTATCTTATGCTCAATATCCTTAAATTTTGGATCTTCAATATCCTTCATCCACTTCCTGGTGAACTCAAAATCTTCTTTCTAGATATAGGCTAGCAAATAATTTGAAAGAGGAAAACAAAGTTCTAAAAATAGATTAACCTAGACCTCTTCCTGAGGATAAAAAGGAATATCAGAACCCCTTATTTGAGAAGAAACCCTTTTATAAAATAGAAGTGCAGATTCTCCCACTTTTCTTTCCATCCCTCTTCGTAGAAGAAAAATAACTTGTTTCTGCAACATTTGATCCTCATCAAGATACTCCTCATCAAAATCTCAATCTGACATAGACTCCTCAGATCTAGATGCAGCAGAAGAGACATTGTCCTCTATGTTACCATATTTCTTAATAAAAGAATCTTCCAGTGCAGCCATAGACCCTATTGAACCATGAGGTAATCCTTTAAACCAATCCCTAGCATCCTCAACTAGAGAGATATCAAAATGTTTCATCAGTATATCCTCATGTTTAATGTTATGGTCTTCCATTACGTCAACAAACCTGTCTATATGTTCATCAGTAGATTTGTCACCCATGCCAGTGAGCTTAGGCAAGCAGTCCCTGACTTCTGATGAAATAAGATTTGGGTAACTAGGAATGTCATTAAAATTTATAGCCACATACAACCCACTTCTATATGGTTGTGACATCTTATTAGGCAGGATAAGTTACAAAATGCCTCTCTCTTCCCTCTCAATTAGTGTTGACCACTACATAGGGAAAATTTTATAACTAATTTTCATGGAAAAAAAGAATTTATCCAATGAAAATAAAATGCCTGTAATATGATGAAGCAGTTGCAAACTATTTGATTTGAAGCCACCTCCAAGTCACCTTCAAAAATCTGGTAGAGCTGCCACCTCTTAATAGAGGACAAATATATAGTTGAGATCTCTTTCCCAACTCTGACCTTCTTTAAATCAACAACTTAAAACACTTCCCAATATAGGGTTCTTATTGATTCCTCTCTTGACCATGCTCATAGTCACAGGAGTCCAAACATTTTCTGCCTCTTTATTGCAAGTCCACCTCTTCTTTGTAGTCTTTATTCAAACATACACACTGGTGCAAATCATAGAACTCGGAGTCGCCACTCACCATATGTGAGATAGTATTTGTATTTCTTTCATAACTATGACCTTTAGAAAATATGCAATGATAGACAAGAAGAAGAGACCCACTCTTATAAACATGAGGAATATCACTTTGAAAACCATGACTCTATAATCAGACTCTGGGATTGATTTATAAACAAACAGGCCAGGAGTCTAGCTCAACTTGAAAAACCTAAATTATTTATAAAAATTTAATTATGTATCCCCATCGGAGTCGCCATTTTATTGGTGTTCAAAACTGTTAAGCTTTGAGAAGTAATCAATATATCTTAAGAATGATATTAGGAGTGAGTAGCTCCAAGTGTGAAAGCTTTGTAAGATAACTGGACCAACTATAGGGACAAGACTGCCCTCTGCACTTCTGGCTCTGCAAAACCAAGGTGGGTACACCTAATCCATATAAAACTGAACTCTTTACAATACCTTCTACTTCTAGATTTGGACAATAGATAAATGGAAAGTAAGTACTAAATGCCAACCTAGCATTCATTGACTCTCCACTACCGATCGTAGAATAACAACAACAATTACTATAAAAGTAAAGAATTTTGGTAATGATTTTGATTAAATTTTTGGGACAGGACATAGCCAAACAACTCAGACATATACTTCCAAAGAATATACTTGGTTTAGATCAGTGCCTTATACATTGGGTAAACTCCTACATAAAATATTGAAACTGAAACACCTTATTGGTAAAGATTCAAAACCATAAACATAAATATCTCAGATCACACACTACAAGATCCTTGAGTAGATAATCCAGATAGAATCAATGTAATATCCAAATCATTTTAATTTGATCTAAGATCAAATACTTGTGGAATACACATGCATAAGCAAAACTCATACAGTAAGCCAAAAAACTTACAACTCGTAGAGATAACACAAAGTAGAGACTAAAAATCTGACAATACTTATATTAAGTATGATAAGATCTTGTTTCTGCAACAATATGACAAGGAAATACAAAATAGAACAATATGCAAAAGATCATAAGCTTTCTATTCTATCTCAATACAATTTGAACTACATCTCCTATATCCTAGACTAGAAACAAGTATAAGCCTAATGCTTTCTACTCTCGCAATTTTCTAGCCCTTTCTAAAAGGTCTTGAATATTCCTTTATATTAACAAGAATGCTACAAGCTTTAGATCATTTAGGGTTAGGGTTACAACCAATTAATACAAACATTTAATTCTGTTGTCAAGTTGAAACCTTATTTCTCTTCAATCTGTGCAAATCTAATCTGAAAACAATTTTCCCTAATCCATGGATGTGAGCGCAGTACCCCAAGGTAAATACCCAAGCCTTAACGTGAAGAATAGCTCAATATAAATGTAGAAAATACCAGGCCATTTGTATTCACTTATCCTTCTGATATAAAACTCTTATTAGTCAACTCTAGACATAAATGTATCTTGGCATATCAGATTTCTATCCTTCTAGTCTTCAATAGCTGTGCATAGTCATCCCACAAGTTTAGATTGAAGCATTTATGGCTCTGAGACAAACAATAGCCGACCACCATGTAAACCCTATGAAAACATTTTTAATTTTTTTTAATAATGGCTACAGGTGACACACAAAACAAATAGACATGAACAACCAAGATTAAACGTCTTCTTAACTTTAAAACATGGTCGCTAATCTTTTTAAGTATCTGGGCATCAAAAGATCTGATCCTGCCAAGAGTCATCCTATCGCGCACTCACAACCATCCTCAGTAATTGCCACAAACCCCTGCAAGTGTGCGACATTGACCACTAGAATTTAGTTGCACACTCCCGACCGTTAGGCATTATCCTTCTTAACCATTGTGAGCTTGCAATAATCAGCAAGTCATGCACTTGCGCACCAAATTCCTTCAACGACATCACCTCATCTTACTGTTTTGGACACATGGCAACCAGTCTGATGTAGAGGGCATCGATGGTTATCTTTCAAATCTACATACTTTTCTATCTTTCCTTCCAACTATAGATTGGAGACTCAACAACCTTTTAGTGACTGATAATAACCATGTCAGTTTGATATTAAAACTCCATAATCATCACCATCAATCCAATTTAACAATAATGACTTCATAATACTCTCCAAGATTCAAACCAACTCACCCATAGCTGATTTGTATTTCCTAACTTTTCATACCTTGCGGGTTGACTTCAACACAATCATGCATGTTCATGAAATACGTTTTCCACCTTTTCTCTTTCTCCCAAAAGCTGAGACCCAAATTATAGTAACATGCATTCATTGTATTAAGAGAGACATTCAACACCTTACAGTTACACCACATATCAATGTCTCTACAAATAGTTCTGCAAATGCTCCTCCCTCTCTTAGTGTCCTTCAAACATGATTGCCACTGCATGGTTTCCACGTGGACATCTATCATTTTAATAACTCCCCACTATCATCATTCAAAATAATCATGAAAATGTTACCTTTCTGGCTCCTCCCATACGACATAGATGGATTTACAAGCTCTCGGTATCATTGCATGCCTCCATTGCAAGACCAACATAATGGTTCTTTGAAACCATTGCAAAGTCAATAATTTTTTTTCACAACAATGCTTGCCCGATAATATAAACCACTAATACATCCACCATCATCCCCAAATCAGGACTATCAAAACTAAAAGATAAACGAGACTAAACTATTTCTATCGACTATTGAAAACTGATACATTTCATTGTTATGAAATCAAAACCCGATAGTAAGAAACTTAATAAACTCTATTAAAAATAAAACACTGAAACCAATCTACAAATCATTGAAATTTTAAAATGAATCCAAGGGATTTGTAAATACATTGAATCCATTTCCATTCATTCAAACTCAAAACTGAATACACATACAATTTAAATGAATACAATTATAAATGGATCTCTGGCTGGAGGCCAGAGAGCTCGATATTTTTCACAATTCTTACTCTCTTTGCCTATTTTATTGTCTGTCAATTCCCTCCATTGATTACATAATGATGTCCATTTATGGACCATCTCGATAGTTACAAAACTGTTTGTCTTCATGACCAGTCATATTCCTATTTAGAATTTTGATTACAAACGTCCCATATTCTCTTTGTCGAATGATGAATGTAATTTAACAACTATACCATAGTTCTAATACTTTAATGAATATCTACTTTCTTGAGATGACTTAAATGATGCAAAATTTGAAGGTGGAGGTGGTGCCCCTGCACCAAACTCCCAAACTTTACAATTTTCCATGTCCCATGGAAATTCTTGGTGAGAATCTGCAAAAAAAATTGTGCCTCTTTGTCTTCACTAGATTACTGCATCGACACCTCTGCTGCTTCTTCTTTCTCTGTCATCACAACTTCATGTGTCCTTTCTTCTCTAGGAATACACATCACCATCTTTATCTTTGTCTTGTCTTTTTTATATTCTTTGAGAATCCTTTTGACACTTCCAATACACCTTTCTACTCTGGAACACACTTGGTGGAAAATGGGCACTCCAAGTCTTCGATAAAGGAACCAGTGTATGAGTGACGTCAAAAGAATTATCTCTCTCAACAAATCTGCAACCACAAAGCACCATAACAAGAATCTACAACAACCACTACTCAACCAAAAATCTTGGTGTAGATTTCCTCCTTTGACGCTCTATCTATATGCTCAGAATCTTCTGAGGTCTGATACCACTTGATGCAGAGGGCATCGATGGTTATCTTTCAAATCTGCATACTTTGTTATCTTTCCTTCCAACTATAGATTAGAGACTCACCAACCTTTTAGTGACTGATAATAACCATGTCAGTTTGATATTAAAAATCTATAATCATCACCATCAACCCAATATAACAATATCAACTTCATAATACTCTCCAAGGTTCAAACCAACTCACCCATAGCCGATTTGTATTTCTTGAATTTTCATACCTTGCGGATTGACTTCAACATAATCATGCATGTTCATGAAATACTTTTGCCACCTTTCTCTTTCTCCCAAAAGCCGAGACCCAAATTATAGTAACCTGCGTTCATTGTATTAAGATCAGATACATTCAACACCTTACAGTTACATCACATATCAATGTCTTTGCAAATAGTTCTGTAAATTTTCCTTCCTCTCTCGGTGTCCTTCGAACATGATTTCCACTGCATGGTTTCCATGCAGGCATCTATCATTTTAATAACTCCCCACTATCATCCTTCAAAATAATCATGAAAACTTTACCTCTCGAGCTCCTCCCACGTGACATAGATGGTTTTACAAGCTCTCGGTATCATTGCATGCCACCATTGCAAGACCAGCATAATGGTTCTTTGAAACCATTGCAAAGTTAATAATTTGTTTTCACAAAAATTCTTGATCAATAATATAAACCACTAATACGTCCACCATCATCCCTGAATCAAGACTGCCAAAACTAAAAGATAAACTAGACTGAACTATTTCTATCGACTATTGAAAACTGATACATTTCATTGCTATGAAATCAAAACCGGATAGTAAGAAACTTAATAAACTCTATTCAAAAGAAAAATATGAAACCAATCTAAAAATCATTGACATTTTAAAATGACTCCAAGGGATTTGTAAATACATTGAATCCATCTCCATTCATTCAAACTCAAAAACGAATACACATACGATTTAAATGAATACAATTATAAATGGCTCTCTGGCTGGAGGCCAGAGATCCTGATCTTTTTCACAATTCTTACTCTCTTTGCCTATTCTATTGTCTGTCAACTCCCTCCATCGATTACATAATGTTGTCCATTTATGGACCATCTCGACAGTTACAAAACTATTTGTCTTCATGACCATTCATATTCCTATTCAGAATTTTTATTACAAATGTCCCATATTCTCTTTGTCGAATCATTATAATGTAATTTAACAAATATACCATGGTTCTAAGACTTTAATGAATATATCCTTTCTTGACATGACTTAATTGATGTGAAATTTGAAGGTGGAGGTGGTGCCCCTGCACCATAGTCACTCACTCTCAGCTTATTGTCGAATATTCTTTTATGCCCTGTGAGTGAACGATAGCCACACATCTATCTCATCGGCATCTCCATGTGTCGGTACCTCGCACACTTGCGACCCTTTCTTCTATCCGCCTCCAACCTGTGCGATTGTGTGACACCGATCGCTAGCCATCAGTCACGCACTCATGACCGTTTCATGTTAGGCTTCCAAACCACAATGACCTTGCAACAACCACTATTTGCGCACTCGCACACCTTTTATGTTACTAGGCCAAATTATTGCGAGCGCGCGAAAAATTCTTGTCACACACTTGTGCAGATTTTCTTCTATCCTTCTTGACTACTGCATGTGAACGAGAGCCCACCACCTGGCACTTTGTGACACGGGCCCACCAAAACATCCTTTCTTGTCTGCCAACTGGCCTCCACGTTACCACCTGACCACCGAGATGTCTCCCAAAAGGTGCGTGCATTTTAGGAACTTAACCATTGAGTGCTCCAATATAAAAATATATGACCTTTTCACTGCACAGCCAATGTGGGATATATGGCCTTAGCACATTTCTGAACACACGAAAATAGTAAATGCACCATGACCATTCTGATCTGTTTCCAACCGATATGACCATTCATGGATGATCCCTAGGAAAACAAAAAGACTTCTAACCTCCCTCTGCAACCTTCAAATGCAAAAAACAAGGACACAAGAACTTTGCAACTTGAAGAAATCTACGATTGAAGCTCTGAAACTTTGAAAAATATACTATGGTTCTCTCAGAAAATGAGAGTACCAACAAAATGATAGAAAATTATTCACAAAATGGAAATTGCAGGGAAGCTCTCTAAGTCTTTTGATTGATGAATAATTCTCAAACATATCCTAACATTGAAATTTGTGTTTATGTTCTTGTTAACTAGTGGATAAGGGACATACATACTTCAATCACATGAGTAGCCCTTACTACATTACATTTATAATTTATGAATAGGTGTCCATGGTTGACTTTTAAGCTTGTGCTATATTAAGGACACCCAAAACCTTAATTAAGATGTAAGTTAGACCTATGTTGGTTGTGTAGATGTGTTTTGTTGGCCCATATAGATCATATTTGAATATAGGATGAGTATTTTGAACACTACATTGTTCAGTTGGATTCCAAAAATGTTGCAACCCTGCAACTTATGTTCTGCTCTAAAATATCTATGCGAAAGTGGTCAGGTGTGTGAGGTAAAAATAGTAAGGAGGTTGATGAAACAAAAGACCTAAAAAGATACAATAGTTCACATCCACAGAAACATGAGATCTATTGACAGGTGAAAGTGTTTTTTTGAGAATACACATTTTCTTGCAAGAAACATAATGATTTTTTTTCAAACTGATGCTTGCTAGGGCAATGGAGGATGTCAATGAGAACTTGCAATAATAAACATGAGGTTATACATATATGTGGCATTCCATTGGTTTCATTATGTGTTATCAAAATGACTCCCAATTCCTTTAATTTTCATTATCTTTTGTCACCACCATCCAATTTTGAGTTTGACTAATTCAATGAACTATGAAACTATAAACAATTCACACACCACATCATCGTCACTCAACTTGAATTCCAACCATTTCTGTTGAAAGGGAAGATTTTTACTGTGGCAGTGAAGGATGCTGGAACTTTCCAATAACCTTCTCGATGAAATATTCTAGTGTGAGACATTTTCGGTGGGGGTTGGTCCCCCAAGGAATAGTCTATCAGCTAATAATTTGGATTAGAATTATGATTTAGTTTATAATTATAAAATTAAGGTTGTAATCAATTACTTTAACTATAATAACCTTGATGACTAAGTTAGAAATATATTTTATATACGATCTAATCCCAAAATTAAAGACTATTAAAATCATATATGAATGTGAAAAGGTCCATCAATAAAAACTAATATTATCCACTTTATTAAAATATTAAATGTTTATTCTATTTTACATTATTAGCAATGTTTATATTCATCTTACTATTCTTAGTTATCTAGATTGACAAACAACAATTTTTTTTTTGTTTTAGTGAGGTAATTTGTAAAGATGCCAGTTATATACATAAAATTAACATTGAGATACAAAGCTAACATATTTCCCAACTATCAAAATGAGTGTGCATGTTTTCTTTGAATTTTATCCCCAGAAAGTCACACCTCTAGCATATTGAAAGGAAAACTCAAGTCCTAAGATTTGTGTCAACATTAGTGTTACTTACATTTAGCACACCAAATGCAAAATACTTTAAAGTGGTAGGAAGATGATAAGGTTTTAATAGAATAGAATTCTAGGTGAGAAGTAATAATTACACACACTTCACTTTGTAACCATTAAATCCAGTGAAAAACTTTTGGCGAAAACCACATTTAAAATAGTACATTTTACTGAGATGGATGACCTATGACCTATTCTTTTCATCCAAAGGCATCCTGAAAATAATCTCATTTACTGATTGCATTTTTTATGCTTTTTATTGGTGTCTTTGCTTGCAAATTACTGTTAGGATTAAGTAATACTGAGGGGGGGTGAATCAATATTACAACACTTTAAAATTAAACTTATCAGATTCCAACTTAACCAAATAAATACTAAAATGAAAAGAACATAAGCATAAAGTACACAACTCATAACACCATGATTTTGTTCTCGAGGAAACCCTAGCCAAGGGAAAACCCCGATGGGGATGGTACCCACTACTATGCACTAAAAGTATTATATCCTTGTTAGGAGACCTAGCCCCATTAGGATCTAAGTATTACATTAGTACATTTCTCATTTAAAGGAATATAAAACCCTGTTAAAGGTATACACTGAGCACACTGCTCTTATAATCAGAAATTTGTCTTTGTTAAAATGCTTTATCAGAAATGAACTTATAGAAGCATCTGCTATGCTTTATTCCTTCTAGTTGTAGCTCACATCACCTTCTGTCAAATCATAACATCGTAATGAATCCATCCATTCCATGATACATTATCCATACTTTGCTTCTCAAAACCTTTCCATATATATACTTTATCTCATACTCAGTCGGCTCCCAAATACATCACAAAACATGATCAACACTTATAAAAAACTCAAATACAAAGTTGACGATCATACATTAGAAAAATAGAGGTAATACCCAATCCAAATAAAACTGATCACATTTGGATTCCACGTTACACTCCCTCAATCATTGCGACCATTCAACTGGTCAGTCTCGTTGTCTCATTGTCTTCATATGACTTCAATCATCTGTATCTTACATCTTTAAACTAAAAAATACAAGTGACCTTAACTGAATGTCTACCATATGCCAAAATGTCTTCCTCTAAGATTTCATTTCTTCATTTATTACACATAGTGCTCTCTACCCAAAATTGTACTCCTCTATCAAGTAAACTACATTCTAGACTTAGTCTTTTTACAAACCTTAGCACCAGAACTGTGTTCCACTCTAAGTGACCATACATAATTGTTGTGTTTCCATAAATAACAACCCCAATGCACTCCTGAATGAGTCACTTTCCAACAATCTCTCTCTCCCTTTGGTATTGATAACAACACTTGGTGAAAAATGACTAAGTGTTCAATACCCAAAATATACATTAAACTTATTTATCTCCTTTACATCTCTACTACTCCAAACTATATCTTCTCTTTTGATTGACTGATGTTTATTTGATGGATATGATGAAGACCTAGTGATACCGAGTATCATAATTGTAGAAATGGTTAGATCAATTTTTGTTTTTTCATTGATGTCAAGGAATTGATTAATTGATTTTTATTGTGTTACCATATCTTAAGAGGGGAAGTTAAATGGGTCACAAATACAGATTAGAAAATGATGAAGTAATGATGTTTTAGTTGTTTTCTGCTATATATTTGATGTTATCAAATCAGTACATTTGATTGATCAAGTTGGGAACTGCAATGAATTAAGTTATGACTAAAGGAGATACTTTATCGAGCTAGACTGAGTTAGTCGATAGAATGTTATGTGAGTCAGTTACAGTTACCGAGAACTGAGAGCAAGTTAGACACCAAGTAGTGATGAATTCAATTACCGAGTTGCAATACAAGTTTTATCGAGTACAATATACAGATATTAAATGATGATTTAATGTGAAGCGATGATGAGATGGATGAGGAAATGAATTAAATAAAGTTTGTTACAATATCTACGAATGAGAAAATTTATTGAGAATATCTAAGGCAAAGATCAAGCGGTTAAACAAAAAAGTGAAAGTTCCAAGAAAAATTACAAGTTTTGAGGTAAAAGTGTTTTGGTTTATTGAGCTGAGAAATTGAAGAAGATGAACGAATGACTGAGTGTAGAGGAAGAAAAATCAAATTAAGGAGATTAAGAGGAAAATGTATGTCTATATAAGGAATGGGAATTACATGGAGTATAAGACTACTGGTGAATTAAGGAAAGAAGGAAAGAAGCTAAAGAATAACATTTACCGAGCAGAATAGAGAAAGACAAATCAAGGTTCTACAGTCTGAGAAAGAGATCAATGGAGTATGTGATGATAGTATTCAATTGAGCATAAAGGATTTGATCCAAGCATAGTGAGTTGCTAATTTTTATAGATTAAAGTTTATTGTTTCTTAATAATATTTGTAACAAAGAAATCTCTTAACCGAGTAGATTTAACCATCCTATTTGTAAAACCTAGACTTAGGTGACATTCCAAAAGAGTGTTTGAATACCTCTAACAAGGCCACTCCTAACAGGGTGAAGATCTTAACAGATCTGAGGTAAATCCCCTAACATGGTCACTGTTACCTATTTTAGCATCATGCTAAAATTGGTAAAGTTTAGACTGCATTGGTGAAAGATAAGAAATATGCATTTAAAAATTGAAACATTCGTGATTAATTACTGTATGCTGAATGAAAAGTACA
>MU224920.1:506462-543532 GCA_018584345.1 Thuja plicata
CAAGTCCTTTTTTTTTTTTTAAATTTTCTAGCAGTAACAATAAGCTTAATTAATTTTTTTTTTCCTTTCTAGAATAAATTAATAAGCTATTTTTTTGTTTTCAATAATTATAGGCATTCCTTTTAAACAAAGGATCTAAAAACATCAAAGAGATATTTTTCCTTTCTTTCCCTTCATCATGAAAATTGGTAAAAACAAGGAGAATATCTAAATTTTTAAAATTAACGATTTTCAAGAAGTTTCTTACTTTCTAGCATGCAAATAATTCATTTAACTTGTTTTCTTGTAGATCTGATCAGGGTTTCAACATGCATCTGATGAAGACAAATTTTCTACAATTCAAGGTGAGACAAACACAGATTTGAGAGTTCCAAGCTAATTTTCTTACATTAACAAAATTCTCATTCAAAGAGGAATCTTCCCTAAAAATGAAACCCTAAGGGCAATACCAAACAAAAATATTTCATACGAAAACCCTTATACCCAATTGGCATTCAACACCCAAAAATGAAACCCTCATGTTCATAATCACAAATCTGACATGCAAATATGAAAGAAAACACAAATGGATCCAAGAACACATTTTTCATCATTTTAATTAATAGAATCACCAAATACACAAACAAGAAGATCAAGCAAAGGATCCTAGTTTTCAGATGCATAGAAGACAGGGATCTGAAAACTAGAATTGAAAAGCTCAAGATCCTACCTTAGTAACAAATGAGATGATCAAACCCACAAATCCAAGCAAGATAAATTCCAAATCCAAGCAAACCTCCTCAAAATCCCAATCCCCTGATTTCTCCTTCTCCCTGATTGAACAACCTTCAAAAAGGCTTCCAATCCAAAGATATAGATAATCCAAGCAATTAGGTTTTCAAAAAGTGAAAACCCTAAAGGAAAAATAAATTATCTAATTATTAATTAGGATAATTTCTTTATTTTCAATTCCACTTAAAGCATGCAAAACTCAACTTTGGAATATAAAAGCAAAGTGTTAAATTGAAAATGCATGAGATAATATTTCAATGAAATAAATCAATCAACCATGCAATTTAAGATGATATTCAATAATTCAACTATGGATAATTAATTAAAATTAATTGAATTTAATATAAATATTAAATCTCAATTATTTAAATCAAGACTTAATAATTAAATCAATTAATTAAATATAGGCATTTAATTAATATTTAATTATTAAATAGCCATATATTTCATATATCAATGTTTTAACCATATTATAGGTGCAATAATTAACATTAATATTTACCATGAAAATTCATTAAATAAATCAAGCTAAAAGCATCATCCAATCACTTGAAACCCATCCAAACAGATAATCAACTGAAACAAAAACCACAAACACACAAACAGGTTCACGAATCCATGTCACTTGACAGATTCAAACACTAGGGTAGTCAATTAGATTCTTTGTCCATCAATAGGACAAAATAAGGGTTTAGGGTATGGATTTGGACCTGAATACTATCTCCCCTCTCTTACCATTGAGATATTGCGATAGGGCACGCTCACTCCAGCCAATTCAGGGAAGACGTAGCCCGGTACCTACAAACCTGTCATCACAAAGACGAGCATACATGCATATAATATATCAAACAATGGTTGAGACTAGTTTATTGTGTGGATCTTGTTGAAGCAAGTAACTATGACTCTGTCCCATACCATATCAAGTACGTCAAATAGTAATGCAAAACATACAAATGATCCATGTGCATATAACTCTAGGGTCAGTATTGTCAGAAAACCATAATCGAAATGGCATCCTAACATATACATAAGTATCATGAAATAACCATAAATCATATGCAAAATACGAGATATAACACTCTAAGCAATGAATCAATAACATACTGAAACATGATACATAAATATCCTCTAAACCATCTGAAATAATCCACATATACATGAAAAGGCCTAAAAGAGTTCGACAACCAAAATTGAAAAGCAAACTAAGAGGTGGGTATTATAGGATGATGTGACAAGAAAAATGTTGATAACCTTGCTACCGAGTTATGTTATTCGTGTATCTTCTATACAAGAGCTAAGATCTATACCCCAGATGAATGTTTCACTAGATGCCACTATTGGTAAGTTAATTGCATTTGAACTTAATGATTTTGACAATAGTGTGCCTGTTATTTCTAAGGTTGAATATGCATTTAAGTCTACTTTAAATATTCAAAAGGAGGGAAGTTGCTGCTAGAGATAGTTATTTGAGTAGTGCTAGTGAGAAATTTTATAGTTGCACTGAAGGACTTCAAGATATATTTACTAAATATGATGAGAATGAAAGAGAATTTGAAGTTTTTTTTGCTAGAAGGCTACAAAGAGACAAAGGAAACTACCGAGGTAAGTTACTCTTGAAATGTTTTAATTGTGATCAAATTGGTCATTTTGCATCTAACTGTCTATCGAATGATAAGGAGGAAAATAAAGATAAGGACAAGAGTTAAAACAGAGACTACAAAAACCAAGGTAAGAAATCTTCTTATATTTCTAATGAAGTACAAAGTGATGATGATTCTGTTGAGATTAATGAAGAAAAATAAGTTTTTTATGTTTCTATAAAAGATGATTTTGATGAAGAAGCACCTAGAGCCCTAATATCACAAGTAAGTAAGAATGAAACATGGATTATAGATAGTGGTTTTTCACATCACATGACTGGTGACACACTTAAGTTTATTTCCTTGGAAAAGCATTATGGAGGTTATGTTAGATTTGGTAATGATGCTCCATACCTTGTGAAAGAAAAAGGATCTATAATTCTATTGAATAACACAAGATGTGATGATGTTTATTGGGTAGAAGGATTAAAGTATAATCTATTGAGTGTTGCAAAGATAAACAATACAGGTCACCGACTGGAATTTCAATATGGAAGAGTGAAAGTATTTGATGAGAAGAGCAATCTATTTGCTACTAGAGAACAATATAAAAATAATATATTTTATCTTGATACTTCTATGAAGAGTTGCCTATTTGCTAAAGTTGAAGATGTTTGGTTATGGCACAAAAGACTTGGTCATGTAAATTTTGACAAATTAATCAAAGTGAGTAAGAAGATTAGAGTAAGAGGAATACCAAGACTTAAAAAACCAGAGAATGCTATGTGTAGAGAATGACAGATGGGTAAGATGACTAAATCTAGTTTTGCAAGCAAGACTTATGTTACACAAGGTATTTTGGATTTAGTTCATACTGATTTATGTAGACCAATGATAACTCAAAGTTATTATGGAGACATATATTTTATTTTATTTGTGGATGATTATTCTAGAATGATGTCTATAATGTTTTTAAAAGAAAAATCTGATGCATTTCAAATTTTTAAGTGGTATAAGGCCCGAGTTGAAAAAGAAACTGGAAGACATTTGAAATATGTGAGATCTGACAGAGGAGTTGAGTTTACTTCTAATGAGTTTACATTGTTTTGTAATGAGAATGGAATCAAGAGACAATTTCCAACATTGTGGAAACCACAACATAATGGAATTGCTGAGAGAAGAAACAGATCCCTTGTTGATTGTGCTAGGACACTGATGATTGAAAAAAAGAAGTTTCACAGAACTTTTGGAGGGAAGGTGTGAGTATTTTTGTTTATACATTGAATCGAGTACAAAAAAGAAAGGTACCAACAAGACACATTATGAAATATAGTATGATCATAAACCTAATGTTAGTTACTTTAAAATCTTTGGGAGAAAATGATATATTCTAAAAGATTCTAGAGAAGGCAAGTTTGATTGAAATTGAGATGAAGGGATATTCTTAGGATATTCTACAAAGAGTAAAGCTTACAAATGTTTGAACAAGGTTAGTAACAAAATGGTGGAAAGTGCAAATGTGGGAATTAATGAATTTTTAGAAAGGAATGAAGAAGACAATAAGAAGGAACTTGATGATTATGAGAATTTTGTTTATGTACAACATGATGCACCTAGAACTTTACCGAGAGCACCTATTGAGGAGGAAGATGCACAAGAAGTTCCACAACCAAATGTTGATATTGATGAACGGAGACCTACCAAGCCTATTTTGGCAAAGTATGTGAGAAGGCACCATTCTTGGAGCAATATTATTGGAAATAAGCAAGCTGGAGTGATGACAAGGAGCAAGGCTAGAGACAATGCATGTTTGATATCTTCATTTGAGCCAAAAAAAGTTATGTAAGCACTGGATAATGAGGATTGGATGAAATCTATGAAGGAAGAGTATGATAAAATTGATAAGAACAAGACATGGACTTTAGTACCCAAGCCTAAAGACAAAAAATTGATTGGTACTAAATAGATTTTCATAAATAAACTTAATGAGCATGGAGAAGTTATTAGAAATAAAGCTAGATTGGTTTGCAAAGGTTATGCACAAGAAGAAGGAGTTGACTATGGAGAGACTTTTGCACCTATTGCTAGATTGGAAGGAGTTAGAATAATTATATCATATGCTTCTTATAAAGGATTCAAAGTTTATTAGATAGATGTTAAGTCTGTATTTCTTAATGTGATACTTGAGGAACGAGTATACATTGAGCAACTTGAGGGATTCATTGATAACACAATCAAGAACAAGGTATGTGAGTTACATAAAGCTTTATATGGATTGAAACAAGCACCCCGAGCATGGTATGAGAGACTACACTCTTATCTACTAAAAATAAGATTTCAAAGAACAAGAGATAACAGTAAGGTTTACTTGAAATGTGACAGTGATAATAAAGTTTTGATTGCTGAATTTTTATTTGATGATATTATATTTGGAGGCAATGAAACTTTATGTAAAGGTTTTGCTGATGAAATGAGAATAGAGTTTGAGATGTCAATGATTGGAGAGATTAAATTCTTTCTAGGTCTATAGATACAATAAGTTAATGGTGGAATCTATATTACACAAGCCAAGTATATAAAAGAGATTCTTAAAATTTTTGGAATGGAGGATTCCAAACCTGTTGGAACACCGATGGTTACTGTATGTAAATTATAAAAAGAGGATGAAACAAAAGAGGTGAATAATACTCTTTACCAATCCATGATTGGTAAATTTCTGCATGTTTTTCATAGCAGACCTGATATAGCACATGTTGTTGGAATTGTTGCAAGGTCTTCTTCTAATCCAAAGGAAACACATATGTCTACAGTAAAAGGGATTTTGAGATACCTGAAAGGGACGGAAGAGTTTGGTTTACTATACAAGAAATGAGGTAATTTTGATCTGCAAGTATACAGTGATGTAGATTGGGCTGGAAATGTTGATGACAGAAAAAGTACTAGTGGAGGAGAATTCTTTCTAGGTGAAAGATTGGTTACATGGTTGAGCAAGAAACAAAGTTGTATTTCACAGTTTACTGTCGAGGCTGAATATGTTGTTGTTACTATGAATTGTGCAAATATAGTATGGATTAAGCAATTACTTGAAGGTGTGCAAGAAGAGATCATAGATCTGGTTACCCAATTATGCATTCAAAGCCCAAGCACATTTCTATCAAGTATCACTACTCGAGAGAACAAGTTCAAGAGAAGAATGTGAAATTGGAATATGTGAATTCAAAGGAACAACTAGCTGATATCTTTACTAAGCCATTAACTAAGGATGCTTTTGAGTATCTAAGAGGTAAATTAGGGGTTCTTCCCCTATCCAATGTTCACTAAGGATCATGAAGCATGCTGCATCAATTCTATATTTCATTAAAATGTCTATTTCTGAATTGATGTTAGTACGACACACTTTAGGTGATTCCTGAAGTTGTGAAAATATTTTTTTATCCAATGTTTTATGAGTACATGCTAGGTATAATCCACTACTAAAACAAGTTTTTAGGAGTATCACTTTTTGGCATTATTGTCTAAGAGGGAGAAGAATGAATTGATGACATTTTTCTACAGAGAGATATTGAGGGAGAAGAATGAATTGGAAACATTTACTCATGAAGGAGATTCAAAATGTATGTTACAAAAATAGAAGATTTATCCAAGAGGGAGATTGAGATCTTTGATATGATGGAAACAGACATATCAAAGTGGAAATAAACATATCAACTCAGAGAGAGTACATTTATGTATTTGAGAGCTGCAATCATCAATTGCTATAACACTGTTATAGTGGTTGCCATCAATGCCAAAGAGGGATGTTGTTGATTAACTGATGTTTATCTGATGGATATGATGAAGACCAAGTGATATTGTCTATCATGATTGTAAAAATGGTTAGATCAGTTGTTGTTTTGTCATTGATGTCAAGAAATTGATTAATTGATTTTTATTATGTTACCATATCTTAAGAGGATAAGTTAAATGGGTGAAAAATATAGATTTGACAATGATGAAATAATGATGTTTTAATTGTTTTCTACTATATATTTGATGTTATCAAATCGGTACATTTTATTGATCAATTCCGGAACTGCAATGAATTAAGTTATGACTGAAGGAGATACTTTACCGAGCTAGACTGAGTCAATGGGTAGAATGTTATGTGATTCAGTTACAATTACCGAGCACCGAGAGTAAGTTAGACACCGAGCAGTGATGAACTTAGTTACCAAGTCACAAAGCAAGTTTTAACAAGTATAATATACAAATATTAAATGATGATTTAATGTGAAGCGATGATGAGCTGGATGAGGAAATGAATTAAATGAATTTTTTTACAAGATCTACGAACAAGAAAATTCAATGAGAAGATCTAAGGCAAAGATCAAGCGGTTAAACAGAAAAGTGAAAGTTCCAAGTTCTGAGGTAAAAGTGTTTTGGTTTGCTGAGATGAGAAATTGAAGAAGATGTTCGAACGACTAAGTGCAAAGGAAGGAAAATCAAATTAAGGAGATTAATAGGAAAAAGTATGTCTATATAAGGAATGGTAATTACACGGAGTGTAAGACTACTAGTGAATTGAGAAAAGAAGGAAAGAAGTTGAAGAGAAACATTTACCGAGTAGAACCGAGAAAGATAGATCAAGGATCTACAGTCTGAGAAAGAGATCAATGGAGTATGTGATGCTAGTATTCAATTGAGCATGAAGGATCTGATCCAAGCATAGTGAGTTGCTAAATTTTATAGATCAAATTTTACTATTGCTTATTAATATTTGTAATAGAGAAATCTCTTAACCAGGTGGACTTAACCATCACATCTGTAAAACCTAGACTTAGGTGACATTCCAAAAGAGTGTTTGAAGACCTCTAACAAGGCCACTCCTAAAAGGGTGAAGATCTTAACAGATCTAAGGTAAATCCCCTAAAAGGGTCACATTTAGTAAATGTGTTTGTAATCTTTAATAGGATAAGTTCTTAACCGAGCATACTGTAGAATGGTACAATTTTTATTATGAGTTACAATTCCCACAGAGGTTTTTCCCAAATTGGGTTTCCTCATTAAATCGTGCGTGAATGAGTTATCTCATGTATGAATGAGTTAATCTAATGTTTCTAAGTTTGAATGATTGATTGTTGCTTATGTTATTTGGTGAATTGGTTATTTACTGTATTCACTACTTACGGAGTGAATCAATGAGTTCAGTTTTAAGAGTTTAAGTTTGATTTTGTGATTCAACCCCATCTCGGTGGGACCAACATTCTCTATCTTTCCTCTATACATTTTTCATATCTTCTTCTCCCCCTTTGACAGTAATGGCAAAGGTATACAAAAAATTTAGAACACAAAACAAAATTTATACAACTGCTCACCAAAAATTTAGACCATCTTAAGTACATATTGGAAAGAGCTTTCAAAGACCTTCACTTCTTCAGTCCAGGTCTTCACCAAAATCTGACTCACATGGATCAGTCCATTCAGTGTAAAAGAAGATGTCCCTGCTTCCTTCAACTTAGTAGGCATGTTTTCTGTGAGGGCCTTTGTTGTTCTCTCCATGTCAGAAAGGTGTATCTCAAGAATTGATAGCTTAGGAGAGATTATACTCTTCATCACACAAAATCTTCCAATAACTCTCCCTTTCTTGGTTTCCAACACACTTATCTTTTCCAATAGTCTGGACACTTCCTTGTCTAGTTGTAAAACAGTGTGTGAGGAGGTCTCACAATTGTGTGTCAGCTTGTCTAGTATCTTCATGTCATGTGCGATGATGTCCTCAATGTTCTAAATGTGTCTTACAGGAGTTATACAATAGCTATAAAAATTCCTTCCATGCATCAGACAAATATTTGCTGCATAAATTGTATTTCCCAATATTCCCAAGTCCCATGAAATAGACTTGCATACTTCATCTAACTTATTTGCTAAGTATTTATGTCATTCATTTTCCTCTTTGATCTTCTCTAAGGACTCATAGTGCCTATCAAATTCATCCAATGCCTTATTCAAGTTCTATGCAGTGTCCTTTCCTTGGAAATTAAAAGGTATATGTAGGAGTTTTTTTATGGTGTCAACTGCACTTTCCAATACCCTTGACTTATTCTTAGTTTTCTACTTTGATCTTTCCTTTGCTTTAGAAAATGTGATGTAAGATAGTTTCATAAGCTCATCTTCATCCCTAATTTCTACATCTGTACTTAATGACTTCTCTGTACTTTCCAACAATAGGACTGAAGAAACAAGTGTCATTGTTTCTGGCTTCACTTCAGTCTTGTTTTCTGCTTCCTTCACAACCTCAATGACACTCTCTTTCTCTTAGCTCTTAGAGGGCTCCTCCTTAGTAGATTTCTCTGTATCAATCTCAGGTACACTATCAATATTCCCTTCAAAAGGGTCAGTAGTATCTAGCGAGGTGTCCAAAACAACATGCACACTAGTAATAAAGAAATCAGGTTGCTTTACAGTACTGAAAAATTGACTATCATCTTCTCCATCCTTAGGTGAATCAATGTTGATTATTGTAGGCTTGGAGGACTCTCCCCTTAGGATTGTTTTAAGATTAGTAGCTTTAGATTTAGGAGGTGGGGATTTCTCTAGTTCAGTTTTCTTAATGTTTTGTCAATGACCTTATTTTTATCCTCAATAACCTCATCATACTTCCTTCCCATTATCTTTATCAATTTGGACTTAACTTTCAGTAGGGTTTTTAGTGCATTCAATATCCTTTCATGCTCATTAGACGATATCATTAGTAACATGTCTTCAATAGTTTTTACTCTGATTTGTTCATCTTCTTGTAGTGCTAGCTATTTTCTTATCTCAATCTTATCATACAATTCCTTAGGAATACTTCCAGGCATCTTAATCAAGTTCTTTTTGAAATCCAACATGTGCTTTATCACAATATCTTCTATAGTAATTTGATCATTTGAATCATAACTATCATAAAATTTTCTCACTTGATTTAACTTACCTTGGTCTACAATTCTTTTCTCCAACATTTTCATGTCGGGTTTCTAGAGCAGTCTGTTCTTCTTCTTCTTCTTCTTCTTAGGTGGGGAACTTTGTTCGGAGGACCTTGTCCTCTTCGCAGGGGTATCTGCTACCTTCACAGTCTGTGATGACTCCTAATTCTACCATAGTAGGGGGTGAACTAGAAGTTTTCTTAGTTTTAGGAGGTGGAAGAGCTAGAGGGGTAGAGCTTGCCACTCCATATGTTCTTTTAGTTATCTTTCTCCTTATTTCCTTCATCTCTTCTTTAGTAATACCATCTTTACCTGCTAGATTATCTACAACATTCTCAATTTTCTTTCTCCTAGTTGTTCTTGTCTTTTCCTCTCTAATCTTAGAGGATTTTTCCTCATAAGTACCCCATCTTTCCTCTAATGTATCTATCATTGAATATAACACATGCTCAACCTACATAGTCAATACCTCTTTACTCACCTCATACCCCATAGGGTAACACCATTTTATCCTCGGGTCTACTTCCTCAAAACACACACAATAAGTTTCAACCATGAAATAGATTGTATCTTTGTACTTTTCTACCATCTCATTTGGTATCCTCATTCCTAGTTTCATTTCTCTCTGCAAGATTTTGATCATCGCAAATAGTTCTCCATCTAACCATGTATTTTTTTGTCTTCTGTAACTATTTGACACTTGTAGACCAGTGGGTTCATTATTTCTCCATGCTCTTGGGTGCATAGCAGGAAATTTATGCATAATGTGTATATACATGTGTATCAACAATGATCCAAATCTGAATGCCTTGGTCCTATCTCTCTTTATCTGCTTCACATTTTCCATGAATTGTTGTGCAAGGACTTCACAAAGATTATACTTGACATTCTCCTTCACCATCTTATATGTCATCATTATAACACCAGCAAAAACTAAATTTGGCCAGCTTTTATAATGAAGTTTGTACCCTAGTATTGTTGCAACTAGTCTCACATCTTGTTGGAAGATGTCGGCCACTTTCATCGCCCATTTATCCCATTAAGAGTGGGTTAGGGTTTCCACTAATTTCTTTTTATTCTTCTCTTCTACAAGGATGACTCCAGAGTTATCCAGACCAATAATGTCATGGATCAAATCCCTGCAAATATTTAAAGGTTGCTCACTGATCCAAATGAATTGGTCATGTACTCCACTCAATAGGATCTTGAACTATTATTCTTCATCAGAATCATGTAGTTCTTTCATTTTCATTACACTTAGGTTCTCAAGATGAGAGAACTCATCCTTCAATTTTCCATCCTCTTTGATCATGTCCTTCATTTCTTTGAAGATCTCAAAGTCTCCCAGAGACTCATACTTGCAATGGATATATGCCCTAATATCATCTACGTGTAGAACTTTGTAGGACGTCTAAGAAAATGTGCCTTCAGGGTCATCCTCTGTGGCTTTGAAAGGGTGCCTCTTAAACTTGTATCTAGGTCATTCATTAACATCAAAGATAAAAGGTGTATCCATATTCACAAGTTTGCGAGTGGTCTAAATACCTTTCAATTTTTGAATCCGTAAATTTCTTCTTGTTCAATAATTCAATGCCCTAACTTATTTAATCTTCTTGCAAAAATCACTCCTCTGCTTCAACTTTTCTCTTAGAATAGTGAATAGATAGGTTCATTTAGCAATCCTTATACTTCACTACGTAAAGAAATGACAAAAATCCTAATGAACTCATCTCTGCAAATGATCCAGTCGACTAACAATATGGTGATCATAGGATATAGATTGTAAAGCTATGTGATCATAGATACATGTTCCATAACATTCAAACATACTCTCTATAAGCTTGCAAGATCTTATTCCATATAAAAAAGGGCTGGATAGTTTTTTGATGTAGCTCTCCAATGCTCCCCCTAAGGCCATGCTTGGCCATCTAGGTTGATGTAGAAATGTTAACATGAGGTAAAGACTTAGTAGCATCTACTGACTCTCCCTGAGCCTTTTGTTCACTTGGTTCCTTTACCTTTCATACCTTACCATTGTTTACATATTCTTCTTTGAAATGATTGTTAAATTAACTCATGTACTCTGCAAGACTCTTAGCAGTATCACCAATGTTCTTCTTCACAACTATAGGTGGAGGTCCACTTCTGTTCATAGTTGCATCATTATACCTGCAAAACTTCTCTATGTGTCCTGAATTATTACATTTGTAGCATGTAGGCAGTGGTCTATTCTGATTAATCTTCAACTTACAATACTTTGCGATGTGCCCAAAGTTATTGCACTTGTAACATGTGATCTTAGCTATTGCTTCTTCTCTAATGTAATCTTGCTTGGTTCTTGATTGATCAGGCTTCTTGGATTTTGTCTTCTTGTGTCCATATTCATATAAATTGAAATAATAACCAGAAAAGGGTTTGTAAGGAATTTTACCTCTGCAGTCTCTCTTCATTTGTCCAACTTTGTTGCATCCAAAGCATCTACCTCTGAAAGTTCTGATTTGTTTCTAGGTTCTTCATGAATAGGTCTTTCTTCATCAATCTTTACTCCAGATTTTTCTTCCTAAGTCTTTGAACATTAAGCTTAACTAAAGCCAACTCTAGTCATGTCTCATTTAGGTTTTTGTCTCTCTCTGCTCATCAATATTTTCACTGCTCATATGAAGTTTTTCAATGTGTTTCTTAGCCTTGACAAGTTCTCCTTTTACGATTTGATTGTATTTTTCTATTCATGATACTTGGTTATGTAGTCATCAAGTTCAATCTGCATTTTCGCATCTGAACATTTATATTATTTAGGATTTCTTCAACTTTGGTTCTTTCATCTTTTTCTCTCTGAATTTATTAAGCCATATGAATAGAAGTAGTTTCCTGATTATGCTTTAAAGCATCTTTCTCTTGTTCAAGTTGTTTTATCTGATCTGATGTAAACTGTCTGAAGCTTGGATAGTTCAAGTTGTTCCTTAAGTTTCTTGATGAAACCTTCTGCTCTTCTCAATTTGAATTTTAAATCACCATTTTCAGCTTTAGCCTTATCAAGGTCTTCTAGTACTGCTTCAAAGTTTTCTTCCAAACTTTCAGAATCCATGTTGATCTCCCTTAAACTTATAGGGTCTTTGTTACAATGCTTTATCATAAATAAAATTATACAAGCATCTGATATGATTTAGTAGTTCAAGTTGTAGCTCCCATCACCTTCTATCAAATCATAACATCATAATGCATCCATCCATCCCATCATACATATCCATACTTTGATTCTCAAAATATTTCCATATATATACTTTATCTCATACTCAGTTGAATCCCAAATCCATCACAAAATGTGATCAACACTTATACAAAACTCAAATATAAAGTCATCGATCATACATTACCAAAATAGAGGTAATACCCATACCAAATAAAACTTATCACATTTGGATTCCACGTTACACTCCCTCAATCATCGTGATCATTCAACTGTTCTATCTCGTTGTCTCATTGTCTTCGTATGACTTCAATCATCTGTATCTTCCATCTCTGAACTCCAAAATACAAGTGACATTAACTGAAGGTCTATCATATCCCAAAAAATTTTCCTCTAATCTCTCATGTCTTCATTTATCACACATAGTGCTCGCTACCGAAAACTGTACTACAGTATCTAGTAAACTATATTATGGACTTAGTTATTTTACAAACCTTAGCACCAAAACTGTGTTCCACTCCAAGCGACCATACATAACTGTTGTGTTTCCATAAATGACAACCCCAATGCACTGCTGAATGAGTCACTTTCCAACAATTACACATTGTCTAACATCCAAGATCAATGGTTCAAATTGACAATTTAAGTGTCTACAATTGTCAATCATTTTTGTTGGTTCTTCGTTTCATTTTGTCATGAATCAAACATGAGTTTCTTAATATTTTTCCTCGCCCATTTTACATTGATGCTTCTATTGACAAAACAACACAATACGTGCACCTTGTCAACTAATCAATAATAAAACTTTGAGTATTTTATTTTATTTACTGTGCTGGATGGGGAAATTGATTTGATTTCCATGTAGAGTCGTTTGCTAGCTTGAGAAAATCTCCCCTGTTTTAACTCATTATCAAAATGGCTAAAATTTATTTATAAGATACTAAATATAATTTCTTTATTGAAAATGTTTGAAAATATCTAGGTCTTTACGAGGATTTCTCTAAAACTAAAAATATCTTTTGAAATGATTCAAGCTTTTATAAGAGATTAATTGGAAAAAAATTATACATTTTTAATATATCATTTTCAATTATATACCTATTATTTTAGATTTTTATTGGAAACAAAATTCATATACGCCATTCCTCCTAGGAATAATATGCATATGCAACTAGGGGTGAGAAATTCAATATGAGAGGAATTATAGAGAGACTCCAAAAGATATGCTGGATATTGTTGGTAGTACTATTAATTTGTTTTCTTTGTGCATTGATTTTTTTCACATTAAATGTTGTCATCAATTCCAAAGGGGGATATTTTTGGAATAATATGTATATATGTGTTTCCATTTATTTTTTTTCATTGATGTTAACATATTTGTCTATTTTGGATGTTCAGAGCTGACATTGTGACAATATTTAGATCGGTGGTTTTTTGCATTGCAATATTTTGGTAGGTGGATATGTGTAGTATATTTGGGACATTTATGTGTTTCCTTATTCAATTGGTTCATGATTTGGAGGTGTGAAAGCTATTTTTGTTGATTGACAGTGGTTTTTGTTGGTGTTCTTGAGGTTCGATTTGATGATGCTGATGATTTCAGATATTTAAGTTAATGTGGATGTTCCTGAGGTAATTCATGATATTTTTGGATGTTTCTAGATCATGCTCCTATTGTGTTTCTAGCTCACATTTATCGAGGTGATTGCATTTGGTATTTTTGTTTGGTGAGTTGATGTTCTTCATGTTGTTGGTTGACTTGGTGTTGTAACGTGGTGTAGATGTTTCTGGCGTGATTATTGAATGCTTGGCATGTTCAAGGATGATGACTTTGGTATGTTCTATGTCTTAGGCAACATACATTGGTTTGAATTCAATATTGTAATTAAGAGAGGTTATATCTTTAATATTTAGGTCATTGGCCGACCTTGTGATATTTAGTTGTTGTGATGTATAAATGTAATTATATTCATTTATGGATTGTGTGTGAAGAGTGCTAGAGTGTGTAAAAGAGTATAGAGATGTTTGAATATTATTCTGGTGTGAAAAAAAAAGTTGTACATCAATGGAACTGACCTAGGCATGTTAAAGACACTATTATCCAGTTCATGATTTGTGGATTGTTCTCCACTGTGGATTATTGTCCATGTATTTGTAAGGTAGTGAGCCTTCCTAGGGAAGGAATCCTTTTGTATTTGAGAAGTTAACTCTAGGCAGTGTTCCTGAATGCATGTGCATTCCCATTGTAATACTCCCAACAGGGTATAGTGCTTTTAACATAGTATGTCATCTTGTGAGTTCATCCCCACCATGGTTTTTTCCTTGACCTGGTTTCCATGGTAAAAATCTTGGTGTTATATGTTCTTGATGTGTTGGGGATTTGTGCTTCATTTTTTATTTATTATATCTAAAGATAAGGTTAAAGTTTGGTTTAATTCATAAGGTTTCAGGAACAACTGGTTCACCCCCCCTCTTAGTTGTGTGTTCTCATATTTCCATCAATTTATTCATAAGTTTGAGAGAATATTTCTCAAACAGGCCATGGGAATGACTAAATCTATACATTGTGAAAAGTAAATATACATATACAAAAAAATCATATGAAAAGAGAAGGGGACCTATCATTGTGTGGAATGACGAACCCATAGTTGAATGCTTGTATCTTCATCCCATTAGCTCTAGAAGTGTGTTTGTTGGTCAGGGTTGCCTATAGGAAGAGAGAAAAGATGGTTAGAGCTTAGGGTTCCTCATGAATCCATATGAAAATTCAAAAAATGTATATTTAACTCTCACAATGTACCAATTTAGCTATGTAATCATTGCATGAATCAGGGAGGAAAGCAAAAAAACAAATTAGAAATTCACTATTTTATCTAACATGTTTGTTCAATGTACAAGTACTTTTCATTGTTAATTTATTCATTAAATATCATCAACATCATAGCATGTGGGGTAAAATGGGCTCCACAAGGGTTTATCCCACCATGCTTAATAGAATTGTGAGAAAGAAATGATAGCCAATATCAATACCAGACTGGGGTTCACCTCTTAGTGTGTTCGCTAAGTGGTGCTGTTGTTGTTGTTGTCCCCACCCAGGTTCAAATTTCAACTTTGTAATAAGGTGAATGAGGTCCCTCATTTTTGGCCTGACTGGTTCATAGCTCGAGGTCAAAAGAATTTAAGGAGGAGACATAGGGTGTGTCGTGCCAACGTCACCGGTCACGTTAAAAAGTTTATCAGGCACTTATTAAAAAAATATATCAATACAAGAAAACCAATGTCACTATAGTCAAAGAATAAAAGCATGGAGGTCAATTTTGAACAACACATGATAAAAGAAGTAATTAAGATGCCATGTCAAAATAGAGAGTTATCAATAATAGTAAAGCACTGATCCAATAGATGCAAATACAGTGATACATGATGTTACTACAGTCAAAGGTAACAAGGTAGGGCATTATCAATGATAATGTCAGTGGATTAAAAAGATTGCATTAATTATTTATCAAATAACATAGTGCCAAAATAATGAAAAACCATGTCTTGAAAAACTATTGAATGAAGGCATTGATAAAGCAGTGAAAGAAATTAATAATAGATACAACCTAAGGAGATGTAGTTTCTAAGAGAAGAGAAATGGGTGTCTGTCATGATTGTCATAACAATGACAAGCCACATGGACAGTAAAATATGCCACAAGCTAATGACATTATAATCTTAAAATTACAGGCAATAAGGATAGTCACAAATGTATCTAGACAATGCAGAAAATATGGTCAATCATTAAGGACAAAGGTCAAAAATAGAGGAGAGTGATTTCTAATGTCATCAAACTATGTTTCCCATTACAAAGACTAGTATAATGGATCAGGAACAAAGGTCAAAATGTTAATTTCATAAAGTTTTATTATGGTGATATGGATTAAGGGAATATAAAGTTAAAGATAACAATAGTAATGACTACTCCTACAATATCAAAAGTAGTGAGTTAAATATTTAAAGATGATGTCTTAATGTATCTATATTTATTGTCATGAATAGAAAAACAATGTCAAGGATAGTGTGGAAGGGGCATACCATTCGTGTCAAAGGGATACAAAGACGTGGAGTTACAACAGGGTTACTTAATGTTGTGTACATATATTGAGAATGATATACATGGCTTGCAAATAGTCAATAAGATCGGAATGATAGTAATGTCACAAATGAATCATCTCATGTTTTGATGAAACCCTCAAGTTCACTATTGAATCACCACAACATACAAAAAATACAAAATATGGAAAGCTATGACCCGTTGAATGAATTCAAGGAAACCCTCAAAGTTCTTATGCCAAAAATTAGATGCAGATAAAATCAAACAAAGATGTCACCATAAGCCAAATGTCATGGGTTGCAAATAATAGTTCACATCTTGCAAAGGAATAAAAAACCCATGTATCTTCTTCTAAGTAACAGTCAAATGGAGCTTGAGGGTAGTCACAAAAAAAAAAAACAATGCTATCAAGTGACAAATGCAAAATGTAAGGAAACATGGTTGTAGGAAAAGTACCAACCTGTAAGGGTTTTTCTTTATTTCTTACAATAAATGAAGCATGAAACCTGACATATTCAGGAAAATCAAAGACATCAAAAACACTTTCCATCTTTCTTTGTAATAGTGAAGACATACCTTTTGATATGTACATATCTGTGTGAGAGAACTGCATAAAATGCAAAAGGAACCACGGTGAACAACCTGAAAACCCTTGGAATGACACAAAAAGGAGAAAAAATGTATGAAAATCAAATGAAAGTGGTGAAAAGTCCAAAGTTAGGGTTTTCTTTTACCCTAAAGAGGTTGTTTTGTATAGGCATTTTTTCCTTTCTTTTAAAAACTTTTGTCTTAACTAATACCCCCGACAGGTGTTGGGGTTTTTTGTTTTTATTTTTGCACCAAAAGTTTAGATGTAAAATATTTTCTAAGTATAAGTCACTTAGTAGTATTATTTATGCTGCAAAATAATGACAATTTTTTTTATTGATGAATTCAAGGGGTATAATTGAGGAAATTTGAGAGATTTCCTAGTATCTAGGGAGGTAGAAATAGTTTGCAGACATAAGGAGGATATGTAGGAAATTTCTAAGTCAGTTTGAGGGAGTTGAATGTATTTTTGTGGGGGCATTATGATTGAATTGTTAAAGTTTGACCTTTTCCTCATGATGGAGTCTTTTTAGAGTCTTTTAGAAGGCTAGAAAATAGGTGTTTTGAATGCATTCAACCAAGGAGATTAAGTGCCTACTTTCATGCAACTATTTTGAAAGAAGCTTAAGTATCCTTCTCACTTGAGTCTTGGGGAGTTCTTGATTCTTTCTCATGTTGCATTGTAACCTTTTGGGTTCTTTGAGCAAAGAAACCTTTTATAACATATTATACAAACTTGTATTGGAAACCCGGTTAAGGGAAAAAGCACGGTGGGGATGGAACCCACAAATTATCTTAACAAAAATAAGTTGCCCTATTAGGGGTGTAAGTACATGAGGGAAATGCACATGAATTCAAGATTATAACCTAGAGATTGCTGCTCAATATAAAAAATAAGTATATAACCCTTAGAGGCACACTGCCATACAAAATAATTCATCCACAAAAGTAAACTAAGAAATAACATCAACAATGCATATGCAGTTCCATTTAAGTACAATATATCTTCATATTTGATAGCCAAACCTTTTCTCACTAATCCAACATTCAAATAAAACATATGAATATCATATCTAACCATCACTATATAATATCTCGACAAAAATTTGATCTTATACACCCAATAAAAAAGATAATAACTTAACTGGTTAACCATAAGAACATAAAATGAAACGTGTGAGATGTCAGCCAAATCCATACTCAAAAATTCATTCTAACCTCAATAAATACCATAAATATTTTCTACCATGTCGGATTAACCAAATAGAACTAGTAAATTGATTGGATCATCGATCTCTTAAGATCGTTGATCGATCTAACACCTGACTATCATTATTCTTCACTTTTTACTGTCAGCTCGATACTCATATCCTCATAATTTAGGAAAAATAGTAACATAATAAAGTGAGATCTTGAAATATAATTCTATATACCTTTTAGAATCATCCTCTAACTTCTCATTCCATAAATCACTCACATTTGTCCATACCAATCCTTTTACTGATCCATGTGCACTGTTCTTCTTCTACCATACCTAGCCAATTTTCCATTCTTGCATTCGGTATAACCAAAAACTGTTAGGTGAGAATAAGAGACACAGGTGGTTTCCATCAATGAAAAAATAAAAGTTATCAAATGCAATGTCTCTTGCCAACATTTTCTTTACCACCATCTACTCTGGTTCTTTATTTGGGTGTCTCACACCACATGGCTTCATAAAAGCTAAACTTGGAACCTTGAAGCCATGTTATATGCCTTCTATTTTGATGGGTGAGGCAAATCTTGTTAAGGTGTGTGGGAGATTTTATTTTGATTTAGGGGATGCAACATTCCATATAATCTTTGTGCTCCCTAATTATCACATTGTATATTCTCAGTATATTAGATCGCTTACATAGGTTCAGGCAAACGAGTTGAGTTCTCTCCCAATTTCATGGTAATTCATGAATTGTACAATGATTCTACTATTTCAATTGGAGGATAAAATCACTATTCAAAAATTTATATATTTTATCAATTTGTTTGTGATCCTCCATATGTTTTTCTCACACATTTCGATGAACTAAGTAACTTGTGGCATCGATAGTTTGACCACTTAAACTATTGTTACTGGAAACCACTCCTTGTCAACATGAAATTATTATAGGATTGCCTCTAGTACACTTTTCTAATGGTTTTCATTAGGGATGAAATCTTAACAAGCATCCAAAAGAGAAATTTGACAAAGGAAAAGCTTGGAAAGCTTCACAACTTTTGGAGTTGGTAAATAGTAATTTGGTTGGACCATTGTCATTCAATATTTAAGTAGAGTCTGGTATGTCTTAAAATTTATTGGTGATTTTTCTAGATACGCTTCAGTATGTTTTCTCAAACAAAAATCTAAATTCTTTGATTTATTCTAGGAATTGAAATAATTTTAGAGAAACAATTTGGGAAATATATCAAAGTTTGTGTATATATAATGGGGGGATATATCAACAATAGGTTTCATAAATTTTGTACTTCAGAGGGAATCGATTTGGAACATATAGTTCTCTATAGTCCCCAATAGATTAAAGTTAAAAAAAAAAACAATCCTTTAAAGAAATAACCAACTATATGATACACTTCAAATCCCTAGCACCACCATATTGGGTAGAAGCCATTAATTATGTGTGTTATATTTTGAACTAATTCCTTCACAAATATGTGAAGGTTGTTACTCCGTTTGAAGCTTGGACTAGTCAAAAACCCTTAATTAACCACTTTTGAGTGTTCAGTTCTCATGCATGGGCCCAAATTCCAATAGAGATACACAAGGCCATGGATCTGGAATACAAGCCTTGCATATTTCTTGGATACCCAAATCATGTCAAAGGATACAAGATCCTAGATCCCACTACTCATGAGTTATCTATTGATAAGAGTGTTCAATTCAAGGAAAGTTGTGCTATCTCTTCTTCTAGTGCTTCGTCCACTGTCACATATGAACCTCTACATCATGATGATAATTATATAGAGGATCTTAATCTTCTCTCTTTATATTAGAATTCATATTTCTCCACTTAACATGATGACAGTGATGATAAAAATTCTCATTCCTCCCACTCTCGTTATTTAAAGGATGATGCCCCTGCTCTATATTCTCCAATCTTAGGACCTCTTTGGGCTTGATAGGTATCATAGTCAGTAGGTGACTAAGTTGGTGATCCTTCAGATGCTAGAAGAACAAGGTCAATATTTTAGCAATCTTTGCATCTTTTCATTGCTTTAAGTTTTTATCTACTATCCTTTCACAAAGCTTCAAGTATACCTAAGTTGGATGTAGCTATGCAATAAAAGTTCAATTTCCTGGAGAGGAACCACACTTGGGATCTTGTCCCTTTTCCTAAAGGAATAAAATTTGTTCGATGCACGTGGATGTATCAAACAAAATATTCTTCATGTGGCTAAATCAATAAGCATAAGGATCACTTGGTTTTGAATGGATTTATCCATATTCCTTGGATTACCCACTTTGAGAATTTTGCACCAACCTCCAAAATGAATTCCATCTAAATTTTCCTTTCTATTTTTCATCTCATAGATGGGAAAATCCTGATATAGATGTGAAGGGTGCATTTATTCACAATGATCTTCAAGAGGAAATCATACACGGAGAAGCCACGGGAGTTCATTTAGGAAAATTTACTTTTTTTCATCTTTGGAAGCCTCTCTATGGTCTTAAAAATTCCCCTCAAGCTCAGTATGCCAAGATGGATTCATTTATTCTCCTAGTAAAGTTCATTTTTTCCCATTCTGATCCAAATCACTATATTCTTTTGTAGGATGACACTCTCACCTTTTTGGTTCTTTATGGGGATGATTTTTTTTAATGATAGGGATTTACTCATCAACCATTTAGGCACAAAAAATACCCCTCATGATCATTTCTTGATGTCAAACTTAGGCATTTTCACTACTTCTTAGGGATTTAGATCACTTATTCTTCTCTAGGGATATTCCTTGTACAACGTAAGTGCGCTATTGGTACGCCCCCAAAAGTTTGCATGGCTGATTTACTCCATCGACTCTATTTTTGTCTGAAGTAAAACTTGAGGATAATTTTTCTTTAGATTTGGTATATTTCACTTTTTTTCACCAACTCGTTACTAGTATCATATACTTGAATCAAATAAGACCTAACATTTCATTTGATGTACGTATGGTTTCTCAATTCATGTAAAATCCCCATGAGCTCCGCTAGAAGGAAGCTAAGAGAAATTTTCACTATATTTAGGGTGCTCACAATTATGGGATTCATTGTGTAAGGAGCATGGATTTTGACTTGGTAGGATACATAGATTTAGATTGGGCAGATGAATCTTAAGATTGTGGGTCTAGTTAGGATATTGGTTCTTTCTCATTTTTGGTCTAGTATTTTGGTTGAGAAAGAAGCAATTTATAATTGCTCATAGTCTCGCTGAGTTTGGTATTAGTTATTAGAATCCTACAATCACCTTTTGTAAGAAATAAAGTGTTATATACAAATCTCTCATGATTTGGTCCATCATCAAAGGGAAAAATATACTAAGATTTGAATGCACTACATTCAGTAATCGATTCATGAGTAGGTCAGTGATTTAAGGCATTATCCAAATTTGGCTTAGATTGCATTCAATTTCATGGAACCCTTCACTAAAATCAAGTTCCTTCATTTGTGATCTATTTTGACGGTATGATAGGTGTGTGCTTTAGAATGGGTTTCTTAGTCCTCCTTTCCCTTTATTTATGGGGAGGGGCTTCTCTTTTGTCTTGGGATATTCTTATCTTTTGGGGGGAGCCTTCTTGTACATGGGTACCTAATGTGGCCTCACTTGCATGGATCCATCATCTTTTCACCCACCTAAGTTGCACTTAAGGGAGGTGTTAGTTTATGTTTTGATTTCCTAGTTAGTTACCTATTTTCCTATTCCCAATATTTTACTACACTTTAAATTAATCTTGTTTAGGATTAATAAAGTGATTAATTAGTGTGAGTGGGTTCAAGGTGTTGACATCTTCCATTGGAGTTACATTTCCTTTTATTGGCTATTGTAATGGTCTCTTCCCTGTGGTTGTATTCGCCACATCTCTCCTCTCTCATTTGATATATGTACTCACTCCTAACTAATCTTATTCCATTGTATTGCATTTTAATTCCATTATACATATTTTACTCTTGAGTCCTCTCAATTTTATTTTTCTTCTTTAGAATTTGTAGTTCTCTCTTGGTGGCTAATTGTTTGTTTTTATTTTGATCTTTTTATCATTTATAGTCACAATTTTATTTCTATTCGTTTGCACTAATTTTTATGGGTTGTTAATGTTTTCTTATTCTAATAGTTGTTAGCATGTCACAATTATATTATAATTAATATTTACCAAATTCAAGGTATTTGTCTTAGTTAGGGTCATATAACACAATCATGATGTGAAATCATGACAATATGGTGATGGATAATAGCTTAAAGAGAGATTAAAGTGAACCATAAAATATGTTATGGGGATGGATGCAAAAGTCCACTTAAAAGTAGCATTAAATCATAATGGTATTTAATCTTCTACGTTACATATATAATATTTTAGAATCAAATTGGAATAAATAAGGACACCAATAAACCACTAAAAGATAAGTTTTTTAAATAAATAGTTGATATTAAGAGTTTCTCTAAGACAAGAAATACCTATTCGGTATTTGTATCCACTTCCTATTATATAAATAGTGATTTGGAGAGTGATTTTAAGATGTCTTTCGTTGATTATTTTTATTGTCACTCATTAAGGAGAAAGATAAGTCTATTCAAGTGGACACATTAAATTTTTCAAAATCAATAAGCCTTGATTGCAATAAATGAGAATGCTTCTAGTGGAAAAGAGAAGAAAAAGAATAAGCTTAAGAAGAACAAACAATCCTATAATGTCATAAATTATATCCCTTTGTAATTATACACTCATTTTGGGATCACTTTGGTGGTTGTCCCATTATAGATTGTTCTCAATCCATGACCAAGTATGGATTCCATAACAATATTGAGCTCACTGACCTTGGTTTTGACTTAGAAAGAAAGGACTATGTAGTGCCTAGCCTAATAGATATCCTTGACTATGGTGCTTAGTGCCCTAGTCTAGCCTTTTTGGGTCCAAATTCAAACCTCTAATCGTCAAGAAAATATAACAGTATAAAGTATTCCCCAATGTCACCCTTCTTAAAAATTTAAATGCAAAACATGTAAGTTGTCTACAATTACAACTCAGTCCACCTCATTTGAACATATCCTAATTTTAATTAATTGATTCAATTAAGCATTTCAATGACTTGTTAATTTAAAATTTCCTAAAATATTTTCAGCCTTTCTTCTACCATCAGTAAGCTCTGTTACATCCATCATAGTTGTAGTGAAGGTTAACTCATACATAAGTTATAATAACATATTCCATCTTTTTTGTGTAGGTTACATAGTCAATTGCTAAAAGTTACAAAAGTGCAGAGAGTATACCAACATATATATTTTCAAATTTTGAGTAGGCAAAATATCATGGACTATTCCAGCTAACAAATGTGATGAACACATTTTAGCTGATTTTCAGAGGGAATTAACAATAGTGAATCCTAATTTGAATATGATGTTTTAGTAGATGGAAGCACTTCTGAGTCTATGGTGACTATCTATAACTGACATTTCCATGTTCATATTTCAGTGATAAGTTCTTTTATATATCTAATTTCTAGATTTGTACATTTGTGTTTTCTTCGTAGTCTATTTTTGCCTATTTATGTTGAATCATTTCAATTTTATAGGGTTTTTCCTAGTTCTTGCATTATTTCTTATCATTAGTGATGAGTGGGGTTTTAGGTGTTGTTTGTATAACTTTATAATTCTATTTTAGATTTTGTTGGTCAGTGTGGACACACACATACATATAAACATATATGGACATATAGACATAAACATATATATACACACATACATGCATACATACATACATATACATATACATATATGTATATATACATATGCATATGCATATACACTTACATATACATATACATATACATACACATACACATACACATACGCATACACATACACATATATGTACATGTACATGTACAAGTACACACACACACAGATATATATATATATATATATATATATATATATATATATATATATATTTATACACACACATATATATGTATATATGTATGCATGTATGTGTGTGTATATATACATACATATATATGTACACACGTATATATAGACACACACACACACACATGCATATATTTATATGTGTGTGTGTGCACGTGCATATAAAGTCATGGTATCCATAATTAGATCCATGATCTAACATTTGTCTAGGTGTGCTTGCCCTATTTTCCTTTCCAATTCTACAAATTAGATTGCCTGTATGTGTGTGTGTGTGAGAGAGAGAGAAAGAGAGAGACCACTCTAATATGGGTGATAATAGTGACTGTTGGGTATTGATAGTTAAATTTTAAGTTATTTGCTGGTTGTACTGTGCAACAAATAGATTTCCAGACCTTTTCAGGTTTTCAAAGCACAGTTGGCGAATCTGTTTATGAGAGGACACCAGAAATAGTGTTGTAAGTTTTATGAGAAGAGTGTAGACAAGGACTAGTTCTGCAGATTTTGAATATAAAGTTACCCCCACCCAGAAGGAAAGGTATAACAGCTGAGAGAATTTAGGAGACTTTAGTTAACACCAGAAGTGCTAAGTTTATCCCTCCTATAAAAAAAACTTACCACAATAGGTTGGGGTGTTGTTTAGCTAGAATAGAAGCTTCAAGTACCTTGTCTACTACCCATTCCAACAGAACAAGTACCAGCTCTAATGTACTAACTCCCACTATACCAAGGATATCCACCTTACAAACTACTATGGCACGGGAATTTGCTACTTTTAATCAGGGCACTCCCCTGAATTTGGCTCAACATGATGTCATACTAGTGGCTTCTTTGAAGAGTCTACCATCTTTTTTTGGTGAGGATCAAACTTCCCCAGTTGATCATATTCAAGATATGGAAAATTTGTGTGCCTTACAACATGTCACGGAGGATAATGTTGTTGTGAGGTTGCTGGCAGCGTCTTTTAAAGGGAAAGCACTTGAATGGTACAAGAGACTTATTGCGGGTGCAATTACAAATTGGGATCAACTAGGAGCTGCCTTATGTGAATTTTTTTAAGACACTTCAAACTATTTTCCATTAGTGGAGAAGCTTTCCACTATAAAAATGAGCTTCTTATGAACAAGTGTCAGATTTTAATTTCAGGTTTCTTGGGAGCAGATTCCTGTCACAGTTAGACCCTCTGTTGAGCATGCATTTCTGTATTTCCTAAGAGCATTTAATTGCAATATTTCAGTTATGATTTAATCAATGGGAAGTAATACACTCCCCAGAGCTTATTAAATAGCCGTTAGATCATAAAACAATCTCATTCAAGTTGTTTAGATAGCTCCTAGGCCACCAAAGCCTATTTTTACTGTAGCACCAATAATACAGCCAATGGTGCCATCACAAGAGACTCCCTTAGCATTCATACCAGTAGCACCTATGTTACCAGCACTAATTTCATAGCCAAGTGTTCCTGTGACTAGTATTCCAGCGCAATTTGTTCAGTTGCAGGAGATTAAGGGATTATTAAAAAACTTTGGCAATGAAATAGTAAATATCAAAAAGCAGCAAAATCACAATTTTAGACCTTATCAAGCCCCTTATCAGGATCCCTATCAATAGAATCAAGTTGGCAATAGGCCAGTTTACCAACATAATAATCAGGGCCAGTGACCTCTGAATAATAGGCCTTATCAACCTTATAATCCAAATGTAGCCAACACTTCAAAAGACAATATACCAGTGAAAAATAACCTTGCACAAGACTATGAGTGGTGTTTCACATGTAACCAACCACATAATCAGAGCACCTACATGAATAGGTTTATTAATCAAGCTTTGATGGTGCAATGTGTCCCAACCTTGCATCCAAAGGTTTCAGTGGAAGACAACACAAATAATCAACAAGAAGTACAACCTAAGGTCACACTTCTAAATTGGCAACCTGAGGATTCTTGCATGGTGAACCATGCTGGCCCATTAATAGTAGATAATACATAGAGAAAAAAGAGAGCACTAGATGGGGGACAACAGGGTGTTCAAGCCTCAGATTCAGAAAAATAAAGTATTAGGGAACAAACTTGGTGATTCAAGACCATTGCCTACTATTGGACCAGATGTTGATAGATATGCAAGAGGCGTCTCACCTTAATTTTACCCATCCACTCACCTTTTGTAGAAAGGTCATCCAATGCCCAACAAAGATAAGCCAAAAACAACTATTCAAGCAGTCATAACAAATGATGCAAACCTCGATGTTGCTGCTCAAAAAGGTCAAAATCAAGTTTATATTCTGCACTTTAACATTCTGTATCAAATGAAAAAGGTCAATATCTGTGTGTCAATGTGGGATAATTTGAATTTTCCTGGTCAAAAGGATTTGCTACAATCAGATTTTTCTTATTTGAGTCTAGCTAGTGAGCCTAAGCAAGATAAGTCCAAGGTAGTTCTTACTAATTCTATTGTAGACAACAAAGACCACCAACCACTTAAGTCCAGACCCCTCCTTTTTATGTTTCATTGATAATAGGCAATCATGTTGTGCATAACTATACGATAGACTCAAGACCTAGCAACTCGGTCATGCCCATGCAGATAATTGATAAACATGGCATTTATTATGATCCACTTAAAAAAGGAGTTATCCAGCTAGATGGTACAACAATAAATATAGTTGATGTCACTAAAGGTTTAGTTTGACCTTTCAAGCATGTCCAAAATTTTTGATCCCGCAGGATGTCTATATGATAGAGTTGCCACCTCATTTTTCCCTTTGCCTTTCTAGGGATTTTACCGCAAAAATAGGAGGATACTAGTCTTAGGATTGGTCGCATATGTTGTTTAGGACCAGGTACGAGAGTAAAGTTACCATTTAGTCTGAACCCATAGCTAAGGAAAACATTGAGCCATATAATGCAAATCTCATCAATGCTAACCTATTTGCAAATGAATTAGAGGAGTTGTCTGTTATTTAGGAAGTCAAACGTAGGTTGAAGATTTTCCATATATTCTTTTGGATTAATGGGCTACCCAAAACCAATCGTAGATTCATTGTGAAGAAGCAAAGTAGGTTGAATTGGGCAATTATGTTATACATGAACTTGATATCATAAAAGGGGACAATAATTATGATGAGCATGGGGTCTGGTAGTTGTTCTTCGATGGATCCAGAAGTAAAGTAGGTGCTGGTGGTGGATGTATGTTAGTTTCCCCTTGTGGTAAAAATTATTATGCGGTCTGCAGATTTTGTTTTAGCTGCTCCAAAAATATAGCCGAATACAAAACCCTTATCCATGGAATGGAATGGGCAAGGAGAATTGGAATTGATTGCCTGAAGGTGCATGAGATAGTAAATAAGTGGTTAATCAGGTCAGAAATCCGAATGCAACTAAAAAAAACCTATAGAAATCATATAAACATGAGATATGGAATATTATTGAGGAGTTTGATGCATTCAATATAGTTGTTATACCAAGAGGTCATAACAAGCGTGCTAATAGATTGGATTCCATAGGTACAGAGTTTGATGTCCCAAAGGAGATGAGCAAGGACAAATGGAGTCCACATATTAAGATCGTTATCAGGCTAGTTGTACCTAATAAGGATGTGAATTGGCAGGTTTTTCATAATGATGAAGAGATATTTAATTTTTTGAGGGAAGAGGTAGAATTCTTTCATGCTAATCAGGATAAAATTTTACAATAATTTAGCGACCAGATCTTGCAGCTTAAAAACAATAAAGTGCTAAAGGGGTTGGTTACCCTTGAATCTATTTTCAATAGTGATGATGAAGCTCACAATCCCAAGGCCAGCTTGCAAGTACAACAAAAACATTATGAAGAAGTGGAAATATTTGACGACAAGTTGCTAAAACTCAGAAAAGTTTGTACATAAGAGGAAAGGACATCTTTTGTTAAGATTTTCCAAGAGTTTAGTGGCATTTTTGTATGGGAATACGGTGGCTTGAAAGGTTTCAACCCTCAGTTGGCTCAACACACTATAGAGATGAAGGATAACACCAAACCAGTTAGGCAAAAGCATAGGCCCATAAATCCGAAGTTGGAACCCCTGATGCAAAAGGAATTGAACAAACTAATTGAAAGTAATATTATTTTTCCTATAAAACACACCATGAGGGTCTCAAATCTGGTTTATGTGAGGAAAAAGAATGGAGATCTGAGACTTTGTGTGGATTTCAGGATTTAAACAAGAGATCATTGAAGGATCGACACCATTTACCTTCAATAGAATAAATATTGCAGTTTGTTTCAGGTTGAGAGTGTTTCTCCTTGCTCAATGGCTACACTGGCTACAACCATATCTTAGTTAAAGATGAAGACCATCTCACAACAACATTCACAATAAAGTGGGGTACTATGGCTTATAGGAAAATGCCATTTGGGCTGTCTAATGTGGGAGCCACCTTTCAAAAGGCCATGGATATGGTGTTTCATCATCTGATGTACAAGATAGTCTTAGCATATCTATGTGATATAACATTATTTGCAAAAGTAGCTACTGACCACATAGATCACTTAAGATTGATATTTGAGAGATGCTGGGAGTTTGGAATATCTTTTAATCCAAAGAAGTGTGTTTTCATAGTACATGAAGGATGGTTGCTAGGGTATGTAATCTCAAAAGAAGGAAATATGATTGACTCGGAGAGAGTTAATGCTATCCTCAAGCTACCTCTACCTAATCACAAAAAGGGGTTGCAAGGTTTTTTAGGCAAAATTAATTTTCTGCGGAGATTCATTCATGGCATTGCTAGTTTGTTGCAGCCTTTAACTACAATTCTCAAGAAGAACGCTATTTTTAGTTGGACCACGGAATGAAAATGAAGCTTTGAATGCATTAATCAAGCCTTAACTAAAGCCCCTACCCTAGAAAATCATGATTTCTCTAAGAATTTCACTCTTTATGCCTATGAAAATTTTGATTCTATATCTACATTCTAGTTCAGGTGAATGAAGATGGTTATGAGAAGCATATCACTCTTTACAAAAAAGGGCTAGAAGAATATGAGAAGAGATATAGCATTATAGAGAAGCATGTCCTAGCAGCTATCAGAAGCTTGAAAAAATTCAAACCATTGGTCTCCAACAACAATATTCATCTCATGGTCTCGCATCCTAGTGTGAAGGAGTTTCTCCTAAGTAGAGACCTGAATTAGAAAAGGGTGGGTTGGATAACTAAGGTTATGGAGTATGACATGGATATCAAAATAACTATGTTGGTTAGGGGAAAAAGATTGTGTGAACATATACTACAAACTGGATAAGTGATATGGTTAATTTCTTGCAAACCGGTCAATGTCCAACTTATATGGATAGGACTAAAAGAATATATTTCTGATTACAATCTATTCCCTATGTGTTGGTTGATAATGTGTTGTTTAGAAAATATTTCAATGGGGCACTCTTAAGGTGCATTGATAATGACTAGGTTGAAAAGCTACTCCATGAATTTCATGATGGGGCTGCAGGGGGTCATTTTTCCCCAAGAACTACAACTTGGAAAATTATGCGCGTAGGCTACTATACGCCAATCTTGTTCAAAGACATCCATGCTTGGTCAAGGAAGTGCGTGAAATGTGTTGTTTTTGTAGGAAAAGAGAAGTTTCCAGCTATGCCCCTTTGGTCCATTCAAGTTGATCAACCCTTTATGATATGGGGAATTGATTTCATAGGCCCTATAAATCCACCATCAAGCACAGGTCACAGGTGGATATTAACCACTACTAATTATTTCATGAGATGGTCAGAAGCAGCAACACTAAAAGATGCTAATGAATTAGTGGTATTGGAATTTCTGACAGTTTGGTGACCAGGTTTGGTATACCTAAGTAAATGATATCAGACAATACTTTGGCATTTGTGGGATTCAGGATAGCTGATTGGGTTGTGAGACATAATATCTATTTGAATACCTCATCAAATTACTATCCATGAGGCAATGGTTTGGTTGAATCAATGAATAAAAACTTGTTAAGGGTTATCAAAAGAACCCTGGAAGATAATCAGATGAGTTGGCATACAAAATCAAAATCCTCATTTTGGGCAAATAGAATAACTCCCAAAAGATCTATTGGAAACTCACCATATGTTCTAGTTTACGGAAAAAAGGCCAAACTACCTTTATTTATTGAAGTGCTAGCACTGGAGATTACACATCAGCTGGAAATGTTTTAGGAACAAGATCTCGTGGTAGTGAGGTATGCTCAACTTATGGAACTAGAAGAAACTAGGGATATAGCCATGAAGAATATGGAATATCATTAACTCCAAGTGAAGAAAGTGTTTGATAAGAAACAAACATTCAAATTTTTCAGTGTGGGTGATGTTGTGCTTAGTTGGGATGTTTTGAAAAGTAGGTCGGGAAAACATACAAAGTTTGATAAGATGTGGAGTGGTCCATTTTTCATCACTGAGGGCAAAGAGAACAATGCATACCAGTTGTCCAAGATGGATGGATAAGTACTACATCTGAGTCAATGAGAGATACCTCAAACACTGCTTTGAGGTTTGAGCTATCCTTGTAAATGCTTTAGGTTAGTTGTCTTTCTTTCATAAGTGTTGTTGCATTTTAGTTTAGTTTTCCATTATTTTCAAGAACAACCAATCTGGGTCTGTTTGAGCTGCAAGAGAGGTTTGACCTTTTGACCACTTTCTTCTCAATGCATGGATACATACCACTTACCACAGTGAAACAAGTGTTTATTGCTCTAAATAATACATATACATTTGTTTAAATGGAAGTGTTCTTCAAAGAAAAGTGGTTTTCAGCCATGCTACATTTTTTATATTTTGGTCTTGAAGAGATTGTCCAATAGTCCAGATAATCCTTTCTATCTAACCTAATAACACCCCTATCATTCATGGTAATGAATTTATTCTTCATTACCATAAATATTAAAAGTCTTATTAGGTCAAATAGGAAGACTTACCTTGCCCGTGTAAGTGAATTTCAATTTTATGTCCATGTTTTAAAGTTGACTCTATGCCTAATGAACTAGTTAAGGCTACTAGTTCCTATGTTTAGCAGGTAGACACACAGTAGATGTCGCCAAAATTGTTACCTAATTTTCACCTACATGCTCAATCAGGTAGAGCCTTTGCACTTTTAAACCCAAGGTACATTTATCTAATTCTAATTCATATGAATAGAATCAAATACAATAGTCTCGAGGGAAAAATTTTAAACTAAGTGTTACATTTAATGAGGAAAAGAATACATCATAATACAAATCATCCTTTTACATCTTTTCTGAAAATGTAAACATTTTTATTAAACAAAAGTACTACACATATGCTTCACACAAGCCGTGAAACTAGCTAAGACATAACTCATTGTATGTATAATCTGAAAACTATATATAAATACACGAGTGAATGTAGAAAATACAAAGAAGCGGAGAAGGGGCTAGTCATTGCTTGAATGACTGCCATAAGTAGAAAGACATCTTTGTAAGTTTTATCTTTTCCTTGAGCCCTTGGAGTCCTTTGTTGTCCTAAACCTAAAAAGGAGAGAAAAACAATGAATTAGAACATGTGTTCTAAGCAATAAATGACCCTTACTCTACAACCTTGTTCACATAATCATATACTGTTCCAAAATTAAAAGACAATGCTTTATACTCTAACTTGTTTGTTGATTGTGCAATAACAAGTGATCTTATTATACATGGGAAAAATGAGGCTCCCACAAGGGTTGATCCCAACATACTATATGTTACAGGAATGGAGACAATAAGCTATCAAAGGGACATTTCATATTGATTTGAAACCTTTTGGTTTAAGTCCTATGAGGCAAGCCTCAGATAACCATAGGAGCACCTAACAAAGGGAAACCATAGGTTGAGATAACAAAGGGAATCATAAAAGATGGTGTTTGTCAATGTCATTAACCTAAATGGTAAATTAATAGATGTTGTAATAGATTGAGTTAGCATCAAACAAAAGAGGCAGAAACAATTAGCAAGGTGTTTTAAGTGGCATAAAAAAGAGCATCAGTACTATAGGATAACCTTGTACCAACAACATACTATAAAGAGACAATCACAAAATGAGCTAAATTGACAGTAAAAGCAATGTGAAATAACATGTGGCTGAGGTGTTAATATTTACAAGAAAATGAGCTTCATTTAAGTCATTTTTGACATTGGATATTAGCACATTGCAATGTATGCCAAAGGTTAGAGGGCAACGATGCCAATGGTTACAGAAAATGGTAAGATCACTGTTATGAAATATGAACAAGTCCACCAACACAATGACCAATACATAACAACCTTTAGACAATATTTAATAGTGTGAATACCATTTAAGTGAAGTCATGGAAGTCATTATAAGGAGAGATATCCAATATGAGAAGCAATGTTTCCATTTGACAGTGAATTATAGAGATGTATATAATAATTGCAATAAAGAAGGTATATGATAAAAGGAATAAAGATCATGTGACCACAATGATGCTGGTGCTATTGTCAATAAATAGAGTGAACATTGACCAAAAAGTATGAACATCTTATGGAAGCATTAGCAAGAACATGTCATAAGTATCGAATGCACTTTTCAAAGCATTTATGGAGTAATGAGTTTAACAATAGAAATGGACATGGGAAAGAGGATCTATTGTAGGTGCCTTATTCATAAAAAGGAAATAGAATAACTAGTAATGATTTGCTACAATAGTGAGACAACATGCATTAAAATAGTAACAACGCATCATAATAATATCACGATCATTCTAAATTGACAAAGAAACAAAACAACAATGGCAAGCAGTGGTGTTCCATATCCCAAGGGCAAGAGCATTAAATGTTGCGATGGGAGCTATCCTCCTAATGTCAAATAGTGAAGACAAAGACATCCAGTGTAAAGATAGAAATAACTATAAATACAAATCATAGGATGGTAAATTGCAAAAAATGAAAGAATGGATCATAACAGAAAGGATAGATTTGATGATAGAATGTTTTAAAAATAATAATAATCTATAATAGTAGTATTTTATTGATTTTCAAAGTAATTTACATATAAAAGCCATCACTTAATATATCTGACTTCCCATACAATTCCTTATCAACCCAAACATTTGCTTCTAAGGCTACTAGGAAGGGGTAATCCCTAATATTGGATTTTACATACATATTCATTACCTATATACATCGCTGAGCTCATATTCCATCAGCCAACAAGTCCATCGTTGTCTCTGAACTACTCCTTTCACATGGCTCAATCACTTCTATCCTTCAGCCTTCTGCTTTTGCTATTTTATGCAGCCTTCTTCCTCGGGTAACTTCAAAACACAATGAGTTCATCCCCACAGGTCTTCCTGCCCTTTCGCTTCAATATTCATCCTAGCCATCATTCAAAAATTCAAAAATACAAAATTTCAAAACTTTCCTGGCTACACGAGTTATTTCTCTTAGTCTGTGGTTCCTTTTTTTCCTCCTCATGGTCCTCTTTTTGACCTTGGCACATTGACATATATTTCTCTGTTCCTTTCTTCCACGGGGACTCTAGCACTCTCCACCTCAGCTTTCAGTCGCTTCCATTTTATGCCAATATCATCTTGGTAGTCTTCCTTGTTGATCTTTCCCCACCACCTCATGAAAAACACCCTCCCATAGGCTCGACCATCATCTTTATGCTTGAAACATTCTTCATAGTCAAAACCCACACCTGGTTCAACCCATTCTAGGATGGAATCTAGACCTAGCAGCAACTCTCCATCAAATATGATCTCTATCCATCATTTCACCTCCCTTTCACTTTCTCCTAATTGTAAATCTCATGCCATTACCATGGAGATCACATCTACATTAGCTCTTCACTTCAGATCTCTATTTTTGAATTGGCTTCCCAAGACCTCAATCGCAGACAATGCAATAGTTTCTTCCTTCATATTGAGAAAACCCATCATTATTTCCTTGCTCACGGGCCCCTTAAAGGATTTATGCTACTTCTTAGTGTTGATGGTGAAGGTAGCCTCCATTATCTCTATTTCCTATTTACTCTTTTACTCTGTTATTTTTGTTTCCAAGAAATTTAGCTAATAAACTCTATTGAATGTGGTTAAATAGAAAAAAAAGTGCCACTCAACTTTGGATGAGAACCTATCACATCACCGTCATCACTTCCTGCCAACTTCATCATTACTAAACTAGGCGACACCAATTTGCAACTTTCCACAAGTTGCCTTAATTGCTCATCAAGAGCTATCACATCTTAACCAATCTACATAATACTCGTAGATGGCCCCGATCTAGCTGATCTCATCTATATTCATGGTGTCTGTTAAATAATTACAAGCCCAAATGGCTACATCAAGAAACATTAATTCTATATTTTAAATAAATTTAAAATTTAATGAAAAGACCTCGCACCCAGCCAATAGCAACCAATACTAAATTAAGACCATAAGTTTAAACTTGATCATGCACCTCTGTAGCTGATAAATGCTCAAAATGGATCTCATTTATAGCTGCTAAAGAGATGGCCCATTTTGATAAAGTGTCAGCCTCCTTATTCTCCTCCCTCCTAACATGACTAATTTTGAAGTCTTGGAAAGACTGAAGCAAAAGGTTGATTTCTGACACTATGCATGTTAGATGCCATACATTGACAACACCATTTTTTATGGCATTCATAATCACCTATGAATCACCCTCCACATGGAGTTTCACCACCTATAATTTCTTGGCCATTTTAATGCCAAGCAGAGCATCCTTGACCTCTACCATATTATTTGACCCATCATGCAATCTTTGGGCCGCTATGGCAATAGTTTCCCCATTTCAGTCTCTTGCAATGACCCCAGCCCTTGAAGGACCAAGGTTCCCCTTAGAAGCCCCATCAAAGTTGATTTTAATCTTGTCTATCTCAGGCTTAACCCAAACTGTCTCTATCACCCCAAAGCTTGATGTTTTGGGTCCCTTCAAATTGCTAGATTTCATTCTCAAGAAGGGTCATTCCGCATGTATCCTCCTATCTCTAGCTGAGTAGTCCAATGCACCTTTCTTATTCAACAAAGCCACGTTCATAACTTCCTCAATTGAGGCTTTGATTTTTCTTTCTATTCTCTCCAATGATTCCTCCTTCCCTTGAAAATTCCATCTATTCCTCTCCTTCCATATTTCCCATATTATGATCGATGGGCATATGTTCCATAGAGGAGACATGACTGAAGATTTTGCTGGAATGGGCCAGCACTCGAACACTCCTGAGAGAGAGTTAGGCAGAGGGCTTGACCACTATAGTTTGGACTTGATCATATGCCAACATTCATTTGAGAAGGGTCATTGTAGTCAGAGATGGTTAGAATCTTCACAAGCTACATTGCATAATACACACTTAGTTGGTCCATAATAGCCGAACCTTTTTCTCCTTTCAACAGTAAGTATTCTACCATGGACTGCTAACCATGTGAAAGCCCCTGCCTTAGGGAGGCAGTTATTATCCCAACATAGTTTAACTGGTCACCCCTTAAAGTCCTCCATCACATATAAATATTTGTAGCCCACTTTCACCAAGTAAGCCCCACTTGAGGCAGCAAACCAAATTAAACTATCTTCTAATTCAGTTTTCCTCACATTTCTGGATTTGAAAATATCTTCAATGATTGCCTTATGTCATTCTAGAAGACCCAAAGTCTCCAAGTTTCTCCAAGACCACAAGGGTCCTAAAGGTGTCTCCTTTACCTCCATGTAGTCTAAGACCTTCTTGTTGGCAAGTTGACTCCTAGAGGACATATGACTATTTTTGTGTTGTCATTATGGCAACAAAGTCATATTAAGTTTCTGTCATGAAAGACAAAATGACTAAGTATGGAAAACATGATAGATGGAGATATACAAAGATCAACACATCATCGCACGCGTTATACATCAAATCAGAGTATGTGCGTTCAGATATATGTTCTATGTGATGTCTACATACTAAGTCCAGACACGCATGGTACGACATGATATTACGGAGAAGTTACAGACAGATCAGTACACCAGTAGTCTAGCAGATAGAGCATGGAATCCGACTAGTGTTTTGATCAGCGTGAATTATTTTATTATGTAATAGCCAAGCACCTTTGATTATATGTTTGTAATGATGTAATTAGTATTTTTGTAAACACGCTTAAGCCGACTTGCTCGAAAGTGTTGTGTATTATGTTTTAGGGCCGACCATAAGTCTTGTTTTGGGTCGCGTCTATTCGGGTATGAACATATAAGTATGTAATGTAAAGTTATGTTACAAGTGTCGAATAAGAGGTATGAAAAAGATATAGAAGAGCAGTATGATGAAGTCAGTATGAGATAAATCTCTTTAAGAGAGTAAGAGCATTCGCGCATACATGGAACTGATCAGACAACAGTGTCATCACAACAATTCACTTTTGATATAGTGTATATCAACTATCAGAAGGTTGTAGCCTTCATCTTATTGGGAAGTGATCCTAGGTAGTGAGCCATATACCTTTAACAGGGTTTTGTAAAAGACTCCTAATAGGGTCAGACCTTTAACAAGGTCATTGTACTTGCATTGTAAAGACTACTTCTAATAGGGCAAAGGAACTTTAACAGGTTCACTATACTAGTACAATATTTGTGGGTACTAATTCCCACCGGGGTTTTCCTCTGATCAAGGTTTCCCCGTAATCTTATCATGTGTTATGAGTTCTTATGTTAAGCTTCATTAAATGTATGTTTGATTTATGTTTAAGTTGTTGAAAGGTAATAAATAGACAAACACTGATTCACCCCCC
>MU224920.1:549533-564465 GCA_018584345.1 Thuja plicata
CTGATTCCCCCCCCCCCCCCCTCTCAGTGTTTCTAACACTTCTCACCCCACTAATAAGTAAAAAATCTACAAGCCTCCTCATTCCTCTCATCATTTTTCAGTGGTTCATAACCATTCCATGAGTCCTTCCAGAAGGAAGCACTATTTCCATCTCCAATTTCTCAAGAGATGTGGTCTGTTATTATGCTTCTACAGTCCATAATAAATTCCAGATTGCCAAACCTTTCAGACAATTAAAATTCTATCATTCTCATTTGAGTCCAAATATTTTGCCTTCAAACTCTGCACCCACAATCTTTGAGGATCCTTATAAATTTTCCAGACAAGCTTGGCCCAAAGGGCTAAGTTCATTTTTTTCCCAATTTTTCAGTCCAACACCACCTTTGTGCTTATTGTTGTATATTTTATCCCAAGAAAGCAGTGACCATTTTGCTTCCTCATAGTTGCCACTCCAAAATAATTTTTTCACTTGTTTTTCAATAAAGCTCAAAACATTTTGGGGGATCCTAAGACAGCTCATAAAATAGATGGGGATAGCTGAGATGAAAGTTTGCAAAAGTAGAATGCATCCAGCTGAAGTTAGCCATCTTCTCTTCCATCCATTCATTCTCTTAATGAAACTGTCCATTAGATCTTTCCATAAATTTGGCTTGCAGACAGCTGCAAAAAGTGGCACCCCAAGTATTTACTAGGTGGGTTACACTGTTTAATTGCAAAGATGTTGCAAAGTGCCCTTTGGAGATTAATATTGGTGGTGAAAAAATAGATTTTAGATTTACTCCAGTTGACACACTTGCCTGAAGTAGCAATGAAACAATATAGAGTTGATTTTATAAACCTGGCTTCTCTTGTATTAGCATCCCCCATTAAGTAATTGTCATCTACAAATTGGAGGTGAGTGGTCGGTTCCAGCCCCTCAACTATAGTAATCCCTTTCCATGCTTCCTCTTGTTTCTTAATTTATATTAGCCTCCCGAGAACTTCAGTCATAATTATGAATAGAAATGGTTAAAGATAGTCACCTTGTCTTATCCCCCGAGAGGTGTCAAAAAATCCATGCGGGCTTCCATTAACTAGGGTTGATAATCTAGGTGTCATAAACAATGATTCAGCAATAACATGGATATAAAATAAAAGAAGAAATCAAGAGAATTCTATAGATGAAGAACAAGTATTCTAGTCTGCATGAACAATCAATAATATTGGTATGTATGAAAGGAACCCTGAGATTTACATTTCCATTTAACGCTACAAAGAGCCAAAGAAAACACTAAGGAATAATAGTCTACTAAGCACGAGAAACCCTTACATTCACGATATATAATACATTTTTTTAACAAGCAATAAAAGAGATCTAGAAAGACAGAGGCTCCAGTGGCAATGAAACAAAGAAATAGAAGGAAGAACAACTTTCAGAACAGGACTAGGTATGATCATCGAGGTGTAGCAACAAAGATAACACAGCTGAAGAACATAGCTAAGTGACTGGAGTTTTTGAAAATAACTGTTATGTGATGCATTTTCAAAGCTTATACAGATAACATATAGATTTTTCATATGCATAAAATCATAACTTAAGAATAGGGATAGTCTTTAGCATTAATAAGGGGAGTATTGATGTATTGCATCTTGCTCAGTCTAAAAAATAAATCATTACAATATCTGGTAAAATGCAAGGTAGCGACATAAATCCTTCATAGTGCCTGTGGAAATACACAAAGACAATGAAAACCACAGCCTTCTTCATGGAGAACGCATATTTATAACAGTTAATAATACATCAAGCATCATAGTTGTAGAGACATCAAAAGATGTATTTTTCTGGTAAATAAAGAATGAAATGTTGTTGTTATGGAAGCACAACTCACATGTGCATGAGAAAAAAGAGGCTCACATGAAGACCTACCAGTTTGTGTAAAGAAATTTCAGAAGACATCTTCACCATAATCCAGAATTCCATCGAAATCCTCCAAACCCTAAGCATGGCGGTGCCCTAGCAGTCAATAAGTCAAAGTGAAAAAAGCAAAATGATGGAGTTGTTTTGTTTTAGGGTTTCTTTGCCCTAAGTTTCTCGCAAAAGACTTAGATCTTTGAGCTTTTCTTTTATTTTCTCCTATTATTTTCTTTCAAGTCCGTGGGCTTGGCCCTAAGGATTGTTAATATTTTTTTATTTGCATTATCCATTGCAATTAGTATTTGTATTATAGTAGTCTTATAAACTAAGACAAATATTAATAAAAAGGAAGCAATAAATCAACATGTGTAACAATTGCTAAGTCTTTGTGACTTATTCAAGAAAATAAATGGATTTGTGAGCTTTTAGGAGGGTGGACGAAGCCTTCCAACATCTAGAGAGAATATAGGGCTCGTTGGAGGATATTTAGGGTTTGTTTGAGTCCTTTTAGGGGGAGTTGGAGCATTTTCAGGAGCCTTTATAGTATAAGGGTAAGGTGGTGGGACTTTTTCTTCTTTTGGACTCTTTTTGGAGTTGTTTGGGGGGCTAGGTTTTAGGATTTTCTGTTGAATCCAACCAAGGGGATTGAGTTCCTATCTTTATGCAATTGTATTAGAGGAGGATATATAAGGTAAAATTTCATTTTTTTGAAGGCAGTTCCTGATTATGCAGATTGGTGGCCTTACTAACTTTTGACAGTCCTTTGTTCATTTTTGGCATACTTTTGTCTCTCGCCTTTCATGAAAAATAGTGACAAACCATTTTGGAGATAAATAGCTTTGAGTTGTTGTTGCCTACTCTCTTTCTCGCTCCATTGTGTGCTTTATTAGGTGATTGATAGGGTTATTAGTGAATATCTTATTCCTTATAATCTTGTCTCATTTTCAGTTTCTTTCCCTAGGAGATATATTTATTTACAGGTTATAATCAGTGTTCGATTTACAAGAGTATTAGGTGTGAAGATTGCCTTCCTCTTGATAAGTCTTGGTTAGAACCTTTTTATGAAATATTTATGCAAGTGTATTTCGGAGAGAGTTGTGTATTTTTGTTCTTTTCTCAAGCTAGTTATTAAAACTCAGAGTCTATATGATGTGTTTTCATGTTTCATATTTATTCAGTGCATCACCCTTTAGAGATAGATTCCAGTTTATATGTTATCCTTCTAACCCTTTTCTCAGCAAGGTTAGTTTAAGTGAAGTACCATACATGAAGAAACCCTTCTCCGGAGGTTTGTTCCAGTCATAAGATAACCACAACCTTGGAACAATCCCATGTTATTCTAGAAGTGCTTGATTTGCATAAATTAGTATTGGGTGCAATTATGGATGATAAAAGGAAAAATGAGGGGTGTTGAGGTGAATATTGCTACATCCCAAAGGAAAATTACAAAATGGATATAATTTTTCTCAATATTTAGCTTTACTGTGGAATGTTTTTATCAAGAAAATGGGCGGCTGCAGTTGGAGGTAATGTACAATTGGATTCATCTTATGCTAACATTCCCATTAATGGTAATAAGGTGAAATATTATAGAGAGCCTAGAGCCCCTGTTGTGGTGGAAAAAATGATCCTAATCAAATGATTTATTTTCTTTACATTAACCTTGATAACTTTAGAGTGCATCAGGTGGAGCCTTTGTTAAAAAGTATTGAACCTATTATCAAGGAAATGCAGTTACAACAGGATGGTTTGTGGCAATTTTATTTTGACGATGTATATTCCAAAGAGGGATCAAGAGCAAACATTTTATTTATTTCTCCATCAGGTATCACATTAAAATACTCCTTTTTGCTTGATTTTGAGTGCACAAATAATACTGCTGAGTATGAAGCACTCATGTCAGGGCTAGAAGTGGTTGTGAAGCATACCATTAAAATGTTGAGGGTTTTGGGGATTCAAAGTTAGTTGTTTCACAGGTTAGATCTTTATATTCTTCCAAAAATGAAAGGTTGAAGCAATACAAGCATGCAATATGGGATAAAATAGAGTTTTTTGATGATTTTTCAATTGAGTGGGTAGAAAGGTCAAAGAATATTATGGCTGATTTTCTAGAAAATGTTGCTTTGAAATAAAATGATCTAATATTGACTAGAGTTTCCCTAATAGAGAGAAATTCCAAGCATTCTATTCTTGATAATATTTATAATTGGCAAGTGTTTGAATATGATAATGATATTCTAAAATTCATTCAATGTGTTGATAATTATGAGGGTCAAAATATTGGTTATAATGTATTGATGGAAGCAGTGGATGGGAAAAAATGATAGCTTGTAGTGAAATTGTTCAGTTAACTACAAATAAAATTCCACGAGGCCTGGTAGATTTAGAGAGTATCTCTGATGATAATGACAATAACTTTCATCATAAGTCCTCTGCCAAATTGGAAGATTTAGAAGAAACCAACTTAGGTTCTGAGTCTACTCCTAAGATGGTATACTTGGGAAATAAATTGGCCCCTCATATTACAAAAAAATTGATAAATGTGCTGAAAAAATACAAGCATATTTTTTCTTGGTCTTATGAGGATCTGAAATCATATAGGGAGGATTTGTTTCAAACATGAGATTCCTTTGAAACTTGACGCCAACATTTTCAGACAAAAGCAGAGACCCGTTAATTCAACTTTAGCCCCAAATGTGCAGTAAGAGTTGATGAAACTTAGAGATGCATAAATTATTAAACCTGTTAGACATTCCTCTTGGGTTTCCAAGTTAGTGTTGGTAAGGAAAAATAATGAGGATATCAGACTATTTGTTGATTTTAGGAATTTGAATGTCACATCTTTGAAAGATAATTATTATTTCCCTCACATGGAAGCAATGTTGCAGAAGGTAACTAGTTGTGATTTACTGTCCATGATGGATGGTTTCTTTGGGTACAACCAAGTAAAGGTAAAAGAGTCTGAATATTTCAAGACAACTTTTACTACTCCATGGGGAAGATATGTATATGCAAGGATTCCATTTGGTTTAACTAATGCGGGGCTACATTATATATGACAATGGATGTAGCTTTTAAGGAATTTATTTATGTTATCATGGTAGTTTATCAGGATGATATAACTACTTATTCTAAAGATGTAGGGGATCATTGTAAACACTTAGAAAAAATAATTAGTATAGCTTTGGATTATTGTGTGTCATTGAATTATAAGAAATGTCAATTTGTAGTTATTGAAGGGAAATTGCTTGGACATATTGTATCTAGAGAAGGAGTTATAATTGATTCTGAAAGGGTTTTTGCTATTGAGAAAGTTCCATTTCCAAAAAACATCAAAGGAGTACAACCATTCTTGGGTAAGATTAACTTTGTGTGTGTTTGGCAGGAATTCCAATATTGGATGTTGGAAAGATCTGAAGAGATAGATAACATATTTCCCTCATCTACAAGTAGATGTCATCTCAAGGGATATAGACAAGGAATGTTAATTATTTGATAGAGTTACCCAAAGAGATGTTGTCTCGCTGAATGCAATGACCAGAAGATTTAGGGAAAATTTTGTTATATATTATAGTTAAAAATGTTTTGTTAGACATGCATGCAAAACGTGGAATCATAGATACTGCACCTAAATTATTTGACAAAATGCCTCAAAGAGTTGTCATGTCAAGGAATGAAATGAAATGATTGAAAAATGTTCACAAAAATAATTTTGCAAGGAACCTCTCTAAATTGCATTACATATATAGTTGATCAATAGGTCGCCATGGTTGATGTTCAAGCTTGTGTTATCTTGAGGACATCCTAAACCTTAATATTGAGATGCCAGTTAGACCTATGGTGGCTGTGTGGATGTGTTTTCTTGGTCCATATAGATTGTATATGAATGTGGGTTGAGTATTCCAATACTACATTATTCAATTGGATCCTAAAAATGGTGTAAGCATGCATTTTCTGTTCTATTCTGAAACATCAACGTATAAATGATCAAGTTTGCGAGGTAGAAATGGTGAGTAGATTGATGAAAGAGAAGAAACAAAAAGATACAAGACATCACAAAGATTGATATTTTCTTTCTTTTATATGATGACTGAAAACTAATTTAATGCATTTTGAGAGTAATTTATGCATTTATTGATGTTGTATATAAAACAATTAGACATCCCAAGCTTTAACACCAATCTTTCTCCTCTCTTGTAGGCATTTATAGATAGTAGAGAAAAAGGAGCCAAAGAAATGCAGTAGGCCAACCTTGGGTTTGTCAAATGGGAAATGAAATATCCCTTGTATTTTCATATGCTTTCATTTTTGAATTTATAGCTTCCTTTTATAATGCATTGGATCAATTACTCCTATGGCTTGTCTGGGACACTATACTTTTAATATTTATGAATGTAAAGGAAGAAAATTGGTTTTATATTTGTTGTTGATTAGGTTTGAGATGTGTTGTACTTCCTTAACCTTTACATTTAATTGTAATTTGTATATTGTAATGTGAGTAAGAATATAGGGGGAAGGAAGATAAGATGTTCCTCTTTTATCCCCAAATGCACAAATGAAAGATCCAAGTTGATTAACCCAAAAGAAGGATCAATGCACAAATGAATCAACCATTTGGAAATGCGATTAAGGAAGAAGATCTTAAAGCCTATTTGATGATTAAGAAGATATGATATATTGCAGTAATTGAAAAGGATGAGAGGAAGTACCAACCTTAAAGAATTGCAGATCTAAAGAATGCTATTTTCTGAGGTCTGTATTCTGTTTCTGGAAAACCTGAAGTATGATCTGGAATAGAAACGCAGAGACAAAAAAAACCCATAAATCTTTTTTTGATCCAAAATAGTCTTGTGAAAAAGGTCAACCTTGACCCACAAATGTCACCATTGACTCAATAATCTTGACCTTGACCTGTGCTACCTCGACAGAAAATCTGTTCTCAGATCCTGATAGTTCCCTGAAAAGGGTATCTAGATCTGAGTTCAAATCCACAGTCCTGAACCTATATATGCAAGAAAAAGAGATTTGTTTGTTGGGGGGGAGGGGTTTTCCTTGATCAAACCCCAATTTTTGAATTGACCTCAAAGTATAATTGAAATTTCATAAGTAAAACAAAGTAAATGCATAAATTCACCTTGCTTGTAAAAGTCCTTGTGGTGGGTCCAAATCCGTGGATCCACAAGTATGTATGCATCAAATGGATGTAGAATGTAGGATGTCTTCAATCAATTGCTTGTAGATCTCCAAAACCAAATTTTGAATGGGTTCATGAATAGGAAGAGGCTTGGAAGAAGGTGGATGGAGAGATCACCAAAAAGGGCAATATGTAGCTTGAATCCTTCAATGGCCTACAATGGATCTCCTTGATGAAAATTAATGCTTGAATGCTTGATGATGGATAGAAGCTTGCTTCAAATCTTTCTCCTTAGCTTGCTTGAACTTCACTTGATAATTCTTCTCAATTGTTCAATGATGCTTAGGCTTGGATAGAGGACTTAGAGAAAATGAGAGGAGAAAAACCTCCTTTTATATGAAATTAGGGCACAATCTTCTAAGGAGGCTGACATAGGAGAATTAAATTCCCCATTAAATCCTTTACCCCTAGGAGAGGACCTATATTAAATATAATTTAGGAATCATCACTTCGGAACCCGAAACAGCTGACCCAGAAGCGAGAATTAACTTTTTTAAAGACCGACATCTGAAAACTGTGAGATCTTGAAATCTGGACCCTGGATCAAGGTCAAGGTCAATCTTGACCTAGGTTAGGGGTGAGGTTGACCTTGACCTAGGTTAGGGTCGAGGTTGACATAGACCTAAAAGGTTGAACTTAACCTTGAGGGAAAAGATCTCTAATCTACATTCCAAAATGCCAAAAGCTGGCTGGAGAGAGGTGGAAAATGGGGTAGAACAAGGGGAAAGCTAGGTCTAAATCAGGAACACATTCAAGGTTCTTGACATGACCCCAAACCACTTACTCGGAAGGCTAAACCAGTCTACCATGGAAGTGCTTCCATTTTCTGACTATACATTTAGCCCCCACTTTAGCAAGAGTATGGACTCAAAACAAACTCTTGGTAAAGGAGATCATAAATAATAGACAATATTATTGGAATAAAAAAGGGACAAAGAAATTCTCAAGCCCCCAAGGGACTTAAGTCTTTATCAACCCTAAAATCATGGCAACAGAGACATCACTAGTTAAGGAGAGAGAGAGAGAGAGAGAGTAATTATCTTTCCCAATGAGAACTTATATCCCATTGTGAACCACACAAGTAAACAACGTAACTAGAAAGATGGAGTTGAACCGCCTAGCGAATGTGGCTACTCACTAGTCAACCCATCAGGGAGATCTATTATTAAGGACACCTTCCAACCTTAAGGGATCAAAACATTGAAAACTGGAGGGATCAAGAGATCCGTGTAAATTTAAACTGGAGGGATCAAGAGATCCTAAAAAGTAAAATGTCCATGCTTTAAAGATTAGTTTTTAATCCATAAAGGGAAAAAGTTTTAAGTTTTGAAAATATTTTGAAGGTGTGTGTGTGTGTGTGTGTGCAAAAAGTGAGTAGAGTGTATGCTCCCATGTTAAATTCATTGCTAACACTTTAACAGGAGCAATGGTTTTAACGGAAACATAAACAACTCTACGGATTACACTTCCACTATGAAATGCACCCAAATGAAGATGAATCAAGGGAAATAAACATAAACATACAAAAGAACACAGAAGGGATCTACCTACTGTGGGGTCAGTATGATCATAAGATAACATGTACATATATAGATATGATATTATTGCAAATGAAGTGACATCATTCCCCAAAGAAAATAGAACTACAATCACAATGGAGGAAAGAAAACTTAAGAGTTACGAAGAAGAATCTTTTCGGACCACAACCTGGAGACCAAAAAGAATCAGTGCTACCATGTCACAGATCCAAGAAGACTATACAAGGGTAACATTTATGAATAATAGAACAATTACAACATAACATAAAAACAACATATAGAAGAATAAAGATACATATAGAGAATTGTACAATAGTTTTGAGTCTTTTATCACCTTGCACCAACAAAGTAACAAGGGTCGTATAAAAGAGTGTAACAAACATTTAGCAAACACATTACGGGAGAAGCACAATACATCATGTAAACACAAAAAGGGCTATCATGAAGGATAGGCCAATCAGGTGCATCAGCTACTCTCCCTATCTTGGTTTATATTAGTTAGGGAAGGCGGGAAACTCACAAGAGGGACTATATCCAACAAAGTTGGAATGTTAGCCAGTTCCAAACAAGGATCCTCTTAAGAATCATGTTGCTCGATACTAGGTGTAATTGTCAATTGAGTTGAAAGCATATGAGGTAAGTTAGTGTCAAGGTCAATAGTCTCATATTCATCACTAAGATCAATAGGATCATCTAAAGTATCCTCCTCATCAAGATTAATTGAAATTGGATCTAAGATGCGAATGGGATCATCACAATCATTCATCTTAACATCATTATGAATATTGACTTCTTTCGACACATCTGGCATAGGTTGATCAAAATAAGATAAAGAGTTTTGAAGAAGAGAAGCACGGGCCTTAGCATTAGCTCTACGCTTCTTATGACATTCATTAGCAGATTTGTTGTGTTTTGCTTTGTTTAACACATTTTGAGAACTAGGAGGAATGACGACAGATTCATTCATAGGTTCTATAGGAGGATTTTCAATGGGTTATAACAAAATAGTAGCAGTTTGATTATTAGAATTATAAGTAATGGCTAAAGGAGGTATGGAAGGAGTAGGCAAAAGACCACGATTGAGATCTATTCGAGGCATGCTTAACTCAACAATTTTACGATGTTTGTAAGCTTGGTATGAGTGAAAGAGATGATCAGGGCGAGGACATGAGTTAGGTAATGAAGGCCACAAGAAATCAAGAGTAGTACAATCTCTAGGCCTAGAAGGTTGATACAAACTATGATTAATCATTTTGACTTCTCCATTTTGAATGAACTTAAGACATTTATGAATAGGAGAAGAGATAGCATGCATAGCAGTTATCCAAGGTAAACCAAATTTGATTTGAAATTGATCAGAAGTAGGAATAACAATGAAAGTAGTATCAACAACCTTACCACAAAGTTCAACAGGTAAGTTGATAGAACCAAGTGCAGGATAAAGAAAACCATTACAAGTTTGGATCCATGCATCAGATGGATCATAGCAATCACATTGTAAGCTTTTCATAAAAATATTTTCCTCAGTAATGACATTTATTAAAGATGTGGGATCAACAAGACAACCACAAGTAGGTATCTTAGCAATCCTAGCATAGATATAAAGGGGACCATCAGAAGCTTTAATCGTTTCAGAATCATCAAAGGTGATTAAAAGTTCCCTAGGTAGCTTATCCTTAGTTTGTTTTTGAGGTTTAGGTGGAACTAGAATTTGAAGTAGAGGTGAAGGATATTGAACAATAGGTTGAGATGAAACAACACTCTCTACATGATTAACAATGTGATTAAGATCATCCATCTTTGAATCATAAACAATATCCACAGAAGATGGTTGAGCTATGGTATTAGTATCATGTGTAGGTAAAGGATTCGTATAGATTTGAAGGTTTTGATTAGGAGGAGAAACAAATTTAATCCCACTACCATCAAAATTATCAATAGACAAAGCCTTAGAATCAATTAAATCTTGAATTTTTATGCTTTAGAGAATAACATTTTTCAGTATCATAGCCATTCTGGCGATGGTAATGACAAAAAACATTAGAATCAAAGGATTTGGATGCTATTGTGGTAGGGAGAAGAGGTTGAATAGGAGGAAAGGTAATCATATTATCAGTTAACAACCTACTCATTATAGAATGCAAAGTTTCAGAGAGAGGAGTAAACGTACGATTCATACAGAAAGCAGTGGATGTAGAAGTGGCATTATTGGATGTAACATCAACTTGATCAACAACCACATTCATCTGTTTATTAATCTTGACATAGTTGTTAGGTTTCTAAAACTTATTAGGATTAGGAGAAGTATCACACTTATCAACTAGAACAAGAGCCATTGGAGTGTTTCTCTCAAATTGACTCACTTGTAACTGATAATGGTGAAGTGCTGCACAAAGTTGTTGAAAAGAGGTAAATTCAGTAAGTAGAATCTTATCTCTAGTACCCTTTTGTAAATTTGAAATAAACATGTGTTGAACATCAATATCAGGAACAAGATAAGAAATCTGAGCATACAAATGCTTAAATCTACCAATGAAATCAGTCAACTTTTCCTTAATGTTTTGTTTATAATGCATTAAATCAGATAAGGACACTTGTGGACCAATGTTATTTTGAAACTGTTGGATAAAGGTATTAGAAAGTTTAGGAAAAGAATCAATTGAATAAGGACGTAAAGAACAATACCATTGCAAAGCCTTATCACGAAAAGTTCTAACAAACAATTTAGCTAAAATCCTATGGTCATGAGCATAATGTTTTAAAATGAGTGACATGATCACCTTTACCATTGTAATTCTCAAGACGAGGTATATCAGCTTGTTGAGGGATAGTAGAATGAATGATGTCTAAGGATAAAGGACTAATCATGTCACATGTAGGAATGCTAAACTTGGATTGGGTTAAGGATGCAAGTTGTTGTTGTAAAGATGAAACAGTTTGAGCCAAACTAATAATTGTGGAATCATTAGAGGAAACATGTGGCATAGAAATGTTAGGAACACTAGGAAAAGTGTAGGGAGCATCAATAATAGAAGACACAACCAGTGGATCATTGGGAACCATAGTTGGAAGGGGATTAGAATAAGTAAAAGGTACACTATGATATGAAGGTTGTGAGGTAGGTAGAGATACCGGTGGAGCACTCACAAGAATAGATGCAATTGGGAGAGATGTAGTCATCAAAGGAGGAGTATAAGTAGGAATTCTAGGAATGGAAGAAGGTCCTTGACTAGTGATAGGAGGTGTATATCCTAGATCTTGAGCCTCTTGAGTTAAAGGTTTAACATTAGAATGCACAAGATGAGTAAAACCACGCAAAAAGTTAACACCTTGATCATTATCACAGAGGACTTTCTTAATAGCCTCTATAGCTTGGATAGAATCTTGATTATGATTTTCTTGGATAAGCCAATTTCCCATTTTATCAAGTTTGATTGAGAGTTCTTGCACTTGTTCAGGAGGAACTCTTAAGGCATCATCCTCATCATTAGATGAGTGAGAAGAGTTATGCTCCATATAAGGATTGGAATCATGAGTTATCAAATTATCATCCAGGATCCTAAGGAAAGGAGAGGAAGACTCATGATCAAAGGAACCCATAAGTCTATGGCTTCTTCTAACTGGGATACTATAAGTAGGACTAGAAGTGGTAAAGCTCATACACCAATGTAATGCAAATGAACTAACACAATATTTTGATTTATTATTTTTAAATTTAATTGAAAGAACATGCAAGATCTAGCATAAACATGTAAATCTAACACCAAAAAGAAAGAGTTGTCAATCGTGGGTTCACCAAAATGTAAAGGAAGAAAATTGGTTTTATATTTGTTGTTGATTAGGTTTGAGATCTGTTGTATTTCCTTAACCTTTACATTTAATTGTAATTTGTATATTGTAATGTGAGTAAGCATATAGGGGGAAGGAAGATAAGATGTTCCTCTTTTATCCCCAAATGCACAAATGAAAGATCCAATTTGATTAACCCAAAAGAAGGATCAATGCACAAATGAATCAACCATTTGGAAATGAGAGTAAGGAAGAATATCTTAAATTCTATTTTATGATTAAAAAGATATGATATATTGCAGTAATTGAAAAGGATGAGTGGAAGTACCAACCTTAAAGAATTGCAGATCTGAAGAATGTTGTTTTCTGAGGTCTGTACTCTATTTTTGGAAAAACTGAAGTATGATCCGGAACAGAAATGCAGAGATGAACAAAACCCAAAAATATTTTTCTGATGCAACATAGTCTTGTGAAAAAGGTTGACCTTGACCCACAAATGTCACTGCTGACCCAATAATCTCGACCTTGACCTGTGCTACCTCGACAAAAAATATGTTCTCAGATCCTGATAGTTCGCCGAAAAGGGTATCCAGATCTGAGTTCAAATGCACAATCCCAAACCTGTATCTGGAAGAAAAAGAGATTTTTTTGTTGGGGGGAGGGGTTTGCCTTGGTCAAACCCCAGTTTTGGAATTAACCTCAAAGTATAATTGAAATTGCATAAGTAAAACAAAGTAAATGCATAAATTCACCTTGCTTGTAAAAGTCCTTGTGGTGGATTCGAATCTATGGATCCACAAGTATGTATGCACCAAATGGATGTAGAATGTAGGATGTCTTCAATCAATTTCTTGTAGATCTCCAACACCAAATTTTGAATGGGTTTTTGAATAGGAAGAGGCTTGGAAGGTGGATGGAGAGATCACCAAAAAGGGCAATATGTAGCTTGAATCCTTCAATGGCCTCCAATGGATCTCCTTGATGAAAATTAATGCTTGATGATGGATAGAAGCTTGGTTCAAATCTTTCTCCTTAGCTTGCTTGAACTTCACTTGATAATGCTTCTGAATTGCTCAATGATGCTTAGGCTTGGATAGAGGACTTAGAGAAAATGAGAGGAGAAAAACTCCTTTTATATGAAATTAGGGTACAATCTTCTAAGGAGGCCGACATAGGAGAATTAAATTCCAATTAAAGCCTTTACCCCTAGGAGAGGACCTATATTAAATATAATTTAGGAATCATCACTTCAGAACCCGAAACAGCCGACCCAGAAGCAGGAATTAACTTTTTTAAAGACTGACATCCGAAAACTGTGAGATCTTGAAATCTGGACCCTGGGTCAAGGTTGAGTTCCACCTTGACCTAGGTCAGGGGTGAGGTCGACCTTGACCTAGGTCAGGGTCAAGGTCAACATAGACCTAAAAGGTCGACCTTGACCCTGAGGTCAAAGATCTCTAATCTGCAGTCTAGAATGCCAAAAACTGGCTGGAGAGAGGTAGAAAATGGAGTAGAACATGGGGAAAGCCAAGTCTAAATCAAGAACCCATTCAAGGCACTTGACATGACTCCAAACCACTTACTTGGAAGGCTAAACCAGTCTACCATGGAAGTGCTTCCATTTTCTGACTATACAATTAATAAAGAAATAAATTTCCTACACAAAGTTGTGTGGTTCTTCTATCTTGTAAACACTTGCATTGAATCTGTTTCTCATTTGATAACATCTCACTTTGGTAAAGAACACTCAGTAGAATTAAAGATGCACCTTTCATTTTGAATTTTAAATTTTTCCATCTCCACCTTGATTGAGTTGAATGCAAAATTAGGCGACATGAATGAAATAAAATGATTGTTGAATGCTCACAAAAATGAATTTTCAAGGAACCTCTCTAATTTTTTTAATTGATTGAGCATTCTCAAGCACACATCCTAGCATTGTAATCTTTATTTGTGATCTTGTTAAAAATTGGACGAGGGATGTAAATACTTCAATAATATAAGTAAACCTTATTGCATTACATATAGTTGATCAATAGGTATCCATGGTTGACTTGTAGCCTTGGGTTATCTTGAGGACATCCTAAAACTTAATATTAAGATATTGGTTAGATCTATGGTGGTTTTGTGGATGCGTTTTCCTAGTCGATATAGATTGCATATGAATATAGGTTGAGTATTTTCAATACTACATTATTTAGTTGGATCCTAAAAATGGTGTAAGCCTGCAACTTCTATTCTATTCTAAAACATGTACACAAAAATGGTCAAGTGTGCGAGGTATAAATTGAGAGAAGATTGATGAAAGAGAGAAAACATAAAGATACAAGATATCACATTCAAAGACATAGGAGATCTATGGACATGCGATTCTTTATTTGAGAATACATGTTTTCCTGCAAGCAATGGAATGATGTTTTCAAATTATTACCCCTTTGGGCGATGGGGACGCCAATAGGACCTCATCATGATAAGAAGGAAGCTATATATATATATATATATATATATATATATATA
>MU224920.1:564565-575130 GCA_018584345.1 Thuja plicata
CACTCTCCGAGAGGTGGTGGGGATGGTTGGCGGCGCCGCTCGGCTTCTCCACCGCGGCGGACTTCTGGTTGGGGGCCTTCCCCTGTGCAGTCTGCCCCTCCTGATGCTCCTAGTTCCCGCCGTGGCTAGGATTGGCCTCCTGCCGCTTCCTCCAAGTTCCCACGCCTGGCGCTTGCTATTTCCCCGCCTAGGGCGGAAGAAAAAGAAAAAGAAGAAGAGAATGATGGTTGGGCTCCTCCCGACCCTACTGTCAATCCCACTCCGAAGTGGGGATCAGATGATAAAGATCCTCCACCTTCTGCTGCTACTGCTCTTGCTGCCTAATGGCTTTATAGTTTTTTTTGATGAATAGTTATCTGTATCCGGCTTTGGCCGAGTGACTCTGCGGGGTGATTTTATTTATCCCCCGGCCCCTTTTTTGTGAATATGTAACTTTGAAATTTATTAATGGAAAGGAACTATTCATCAAAAAAAGATCATAGAGACATAGAAGGAAGCACGACTTTCAGGACAGGACCAGGTATGATCATCTAAGGTGTAGCAGTAGATACACAGAGAAAAATAAATTTGCATCGACATTCTCCTTCAGAAATATGGAACCCGCGACCTCATAGAAATACAAATGCCAAAGATGTTTATTTTCAAGTGAGTGCAAATGAAAATGTGAGCCATGCCCTGTATGATGCTAGAAAAGAGACCACCGTTCAAAATATGCACAGTTGAAAGCTCGCGCATGAAGTTAAAGCACAGAGAAAAGGTAATTTCTTTTGTAGACTTCTATGAAGAAGGAAAATCCTCAAGGTTCCTGTTTGGGTCTTGATTTGCAGCAGAGGGAAAAACAAACTTTTCCCCAAATTTCATGAAAGCTTCTGTAAATATCATCAAACCAAAAAATGCTTAGAGAATGGTGAAGAAATTCATAGTAAAGCTCCAACGAACTCTAGTATGGTGGTGGCAAAATATTGAAAGAGAAAATGATTAAAATGTGAGAGCATGTTTATGTTTTAGGGTTCGATAACCCTAGGCGATCCGTGGTAGCCAAGGAATTTTGCCTTATGTTTTGTTGAAATATTTTAATACCCATGACACTTGTAATAGGCTTTTTAGCCTTATTGCAATGTTTTATAATAATATTTTTTTAGTAATACATCTTATATTACTTATTTATTGTTATTATAAAATATTGTTGCCTTTTGTTTCCTTGGTACATTTTATTAATTTCATGTAATTAATATTTTTTCTATGGTGCACTATATTGTCATGTGAATAAATTTTAAATCAAAAGTGCAAAAGTACAGGAAACATATGCTTGTTTACCAAGTCAAGGGAGGAGTCAAACTGATTTATGAGTTGTGCTAAGTATATAGGAAGGTTGGCAAACACACAGAGGGTATCTAGGAGGAGTTTGACCAATTTTGAAGGCTTTTGGGAGCATTTTTAGGGGGTTTTATGGTTGTAATAGTTGAGGATGGACTTTTTATTCATAAGGGATTCTTTTTAGAGTCTTACTAGTTGCTATATTTTAGGCTTTTGAAAGACATCCGAATTTGGAAGCTTTTAGTCCTTATGTTGATGGCTTTGATTGGAGTGGGGGTACTTAGTCTTTTAAAGACTCATTTGTAATGGAGTTCTACTTATGCAATTTTTTGTGCTTAGTGACTTTTTTCCTAGTCCTTTGGTAGTTTTTCTGCATTTTTGTTATAACTCATCTGGATACATGATTCATAGTGACATATTTTTGGAGGTAAAATACTAAGTTATTCTTACCTTCTGTCTCATCTGTCTTTTGTATGCATTTTGGTAACTTTGATCAAACTTACTAGTGAATAGATGCTTTATTCCTTGTGATTTTTACCTCATCTTCGATACCTTTTGCAGAGAAGTACATTACTTGCAAGTTATAATTGGTGTTTTAAGTGCGGGTCTTTGAAGGTGTGAAATCTCTTTTCCTCCTCAAAGTTGAATACCAGAACCTTTTTGTGAAATATTTATGCAGGGGTGTGTGGGAGTGAGTTGTGTAGCTCTGTCACTTACTTATTGTTATCAACAATCTGGTTACATGAAGTTCATGGTCTTGTTATTTTCGTGCATCACCCTTTAGAGTTATATTTTAGTTTCCAGTTATCTTTCTACCCCTTTTTCTCTGTAAGATTAGTTTAGGTGAGGTGCCAGATAGGAAGCTGACCTTCTCTAGAGGTTCTTTCCAAGTTTAGGTGACCCACTTCCTATGAAAGTTCCCATGTTGGTCCAAAATGACAAGTTTTATGTAACTTGACACACGGTGTAATTCTGAGAGCTAACAATAATATTTAGAGGAAAGTAGCACACATTTTTGAATCATAAATATCTCTTTGATCTTGAGTTTAGAATTGAGCCAATTTAGAGCTTTTGTAAGCTATTAAGTAGCTCTAATTTTCAAACATTAATTGTTAACAACTGAGTAAGATCCCATTGAGATTATACGTCGGTGAAATATTTTGTAAGAGAGGGTTGCTTTGTATTCATCTCTTAAGTAAATTATGGCTGAGTTAAACGACAATAACAAGTAACGAGGTTCCTGGTTCTTTTGTACTTGCTTTCATATTCATCTCAGAATTTTTAGTTCTCTAGACTGACAAACAAAATATTTGCTTGGTTTAGCGAGGTAATTTCTAAACATGCTAGTTAGATACATAAAATTCGCAATGGGATACAAAGCTAACATACTTGCCAACTATAAAAAAGAGTGTACGTGTCCGCTTTTAATTCCATGCCTAGAAAGGTACACATATGGCTAATTGAAAGGAAACTCAAGTCTTAGAGATTTGTGTCAACATTAATTTCAGTTGTATTAAACGCTCCAAATGTAAAATATTTAAAAGTGGCGGGAAGAAGTGTATATGAGAAAAAATGGGGGCGAGAAGGTAGGCAATGTAAAGGTTACCAAATCCCCAAATTCCTCAATACATTAGGAATACAAAATCACCTACAAAGGGAATCAGATTAGCACAACCAAGTGAGTAAGGGTGCCAATGCGAGATCTACACAGTGCAAGGTTTTTGAATTCCTAGATAGATAAAAATGATGTTGATTATAGGGAAAATGGAAAGGATTAAGTAAATCTGGTCTATGAAAGTAAGTGCAAGGGAGAAAGAATAAGAACAAGTGCACCTTGAAAGTGAAATAAGAGGAATGGTACTTTGAAACTAGATTTAGTTGTCGTTAGAATGTCAAAATCCGTTGTAACTTTGAATCTGAGAACCTGATACCTTTAGCCATCTATTGTGCAAATTTAAGCCAAAAAGTGTAGGACAAGTCAAGATTTTGGGGGACAAGTGGACAGGTTGAATTGTTCCCAAATGTTCGAATCTGATGAAATTATTGGAGGACTTGTGACTGTGTTTTTATCTTCAAGATATAGATCTGCAACTCCGCCACCTATTGAAACACACAGAAAAGAAGGGGAAGATGGTTGAGGGGAGGGTTCAACTCAGTCAAACCCATGTATAGGAATCAACCTTGAAATGAAATGAAATAAAGGAAAAGAGTGTTTTCATGTAACAAAGGCTAGATCTAAATAATGAAGTATATCATACTATGTAGATGCAATTACCTCTTTAAATATGATTAGGTACGTTGATGCAATAGCTTTGACTCAACACAAAAACTAAAAGGAAATCATGTAAGCCAAAACCTCATGTAGTAGTTATTGTAATTCACCACAATCCTTGATTGGAGAAAGAGGAGACTTAATGGATGAATGCATATCTCCTTCCTTGTTGTCAAGCTCCTTTGCTTGGCCTCCAATGGGGAAAGAAGATAGATCTATGGAAGGAAACACCTTGATTAAATGATTGGAATGAAACATTGGATATCACTATTTGGTCTTTACATATGTTTTCGTTATAGCAACTATTGTCTCCATTATAAAATCTCTACTTAAGCAACTTCAAACCTCACTTCTCAAACCTTCGTAGAATGGCCCTTTGGCACATTGTCATTCATAATTTTGTCATTACACTGTTGACCACCTTTTGATAACAAATATTACTATTTTTCATTGTAATATCAGTGTACTCTAGACTCATATCTCTGTCAAAACAAAATAGGACATCACGATGAGCTCAACCCTTGTGGGAGACCATTTTACCCCAAATGTTGTGATATTAATGCAAAGTGATCAACAATACAAATATACATGTGTTGAACATGCTGAATAACTGAGAGGGGGGTGAATCAGTCATTCCCACACACTTTACAAAACTTTTTCTTTGTCAGGAAACTATCAAGCAACAACAATGATAACTTATGATCTGTTGCTTAAGTACATAAAATATCCACAAAAAATATAGACATGAATAAAAAAAAACACCGGCACAAAGAGCACCAAGATTTACGTGGAAAACCCAAACTGGGAAAAACCATGGAGAAGCTAAGTCTCATGAATGTAAACACCTGTTAAGGTGACACCAATTAAGGTGATTTGTACAAAGGCTCACTGTTGGTTGTGCTCATTACGAGGATGGCTAACTACCCTTTGTTGGAGATTGTTGAGATATCATGCATATATGTGTTGACATTGATGTTTTTTCATCGATCTCAATATATTTCCACTATTTGAGACAATGTTCTTGTGTTGTTCCTGAGATGTTCATAGAGATGATTGGTTCGGCATGACTACTGTGTTGAAGATCAGATGCTGCAAACTTATATTTGATTTCATGGATGTCTATAGTCGACTTATTTCAATTTACAGAGGTTAGGATTATGATTTGAGTGAGTTATGAATATTTTATCAGAGACTGGTATTTTGGTTGTTCAAGAAGAGACAATGTTATAGTTTTGGATTGATGTCGATCGGTGATGCAACATTTTTGGTTGCTAAACTGGTGGTGAGTTTAAGACATGGATGTGTGTCCTCAGTTCGAGCGGTTCATGATTTGAATGTTTTCAAGCTATTTTTATTAAGTGACAAAGGTTACTATTGGTGTTCCTGATGAATAGTGTAGAGATAATTGTGAATTCGTAGACAAAGTTGTTCTTGTTGTTGTTGTGGTATTTCATGTTGCTTGCTGATGTTTCTAGTTCATGTCTTATTCATGTTGTTGGATCACATTGGGTTATGTGATCATATTTGGTGATTTTCATGTAGTGTGTTGTTGTTCTTATTGTTCTTGGCCGACACGATGATAGAGTGTGTTGCGAAGGATCGTGGCATGATTTGTGGAGCTATTGTGTGTCCTAGGATGTTGTTATGGATCATTACTATGTCTTAGCCGACATTTAATGTATCACATTATATATTGAGCTATAGTGAATTAATATTTTGTGGTTCTTCCCGTAACCGGGTTTCCAGTTAAAAATATTGGTGTTATGTATTGATTGATGTGTTGTGATCTTGCATTAATGTTTAAAATTCAGATACGAGATTAAGGTTAAAGATTTGGACAAAGTTATGTGTTTTGGGACACAACTGACTCAGTCCCCTCTTAGTTGTGTGTGTTGCCTTGTTCCTAACACCCTTAAATATGAATAGGCTCATTGTCGATACAAAGAGGCTCACTGCCAAAGAGTTCAAAAAGAGATTGAATCCACCACTGAGATCACCAACACTCTGCCACTCACACTAGAAATATATAAATCTCTTGAAATAGATTCAAAATCACTTCACATAGAAGCAACACATAAGCCACACAAACAAAAATAATCCTTTCTCTTGTTATACTGCTTAATGCCATCAACCATGTCGGCCAAAATAATTTGAAATACATCACACCAAGACATTCTTGCTATGGTAAGGAATGAAATGTGGACCACCTCAACCAATACAACTCACCTCACGCATGCCAACACACAACACCTCTAAAGCCATAGGTTTTGATAGACATGATGAACATGTTACATAATTACAGATGTGACAAAAACACGAACACACTCCAAATAGGATCGACCCCAAACAACTGATCCACCAATGTTTCACACACCAACAAAAAAATGATAAGGATAGATATCTGAAGAAAATCTATTGGTGAACACTTCTACCGAGACACACGTACTATCAGTACATCTACCGATACCACCAAGACTGACGATACACACCAACTGATAAAACTAGAATATAGAAAAGTATAGGGTATATTGACATTGATGACAACCACGTGAATAACATCAACTTCACATTCTAAAAATCTCCCCCTTTTTCATTCATGGAAACATTCATCAATAACAAAGCAAATGATACAAAAATGATATCAGCATCAAAGTTCACTATTCTCTAAAATTCTCTATTTTTCTCCCCCTTTGACAACAAAGACAAAGGGCCAAACTCCCCTTTAGAAACTTAGTCTGCTCCTCCTGAGAGGAAGCCACTAGGCACCAATCTAGAAAGGAATAATCTTGATGGCTTTCTTGCACTTGACTGCTTGAATGTTTGCTAATAGATGCCTTCACAATGATGGATGATAACTTGTACTTGCATATGAATGATGGATTTCTTGCATAATAATGGATAGATACCAAAATGAGGGGAGATGACCTTCTTTCATACTCATTTTGGGTATTAGATTAAGTCTAGGATGACCACAAATCTAAACCTCAGAGGAAAACCCTGGCATCGGGCCCCGAGTCAAATGTGGGCTCAATAAACCAGGTACAAGTCGACTTGTACCTAGACTCAAATTTTTCCAGGATGTCGGGGAAGGTGAAAAAGAGTGGAGGTAGAAAATACAGGTTGCCAGGACGTCGGGACAAACTCTAAAATCCAAAAATAAATGCATAGGACCTAGGTGAGAAATGAATTATGAGATTGGATAGGAAATGAGAAATCATGCATAGAAGAGAGAGCCAACCTCGAGTTCAAGAAAGATTGTAGGAGGAGGAGGATCCATATTTGAATTAGGTATGTATTAAAGCACAATATAAGGTCCTACCCTAGAAAACACACTAAAGTAGGCACAAAATTCTCCTAAATTAAGCACAAATTAAGTGCTTATTTTTTAGGATGATACAAGAAGGTATGGTTTTAATAGCATAGGATTCCAGGTGAGAAGTAATAATTACACATACTTTACTCTATAGTCGTCAAATCCCAATGAAAGACTTTTGGCAGAAACCACATTTAAAATAGTACATTTTACTGAGATGGACAACCTAGGACATATTCTTTTCATCCGAAAGCATGCTGGAAATAATCTCATTCACTGATTGTATTTTTTTTTAATGTTTTTTATTGGTGTCTTCGCTTGCAAATTACACATCGGCTAAAATCCAAGATCAATGGTTCAAATTGATGATTTAAGCGTCTACAATTATCAATCATTTTTGTTGGTTCTCCATTTCATTTTGTCGTGAAAGAAAACATGGGTTTCTTAATATTTTTCCTCACCCATTTTACATCGTCGCTGCTATTGACAATACAACACAATACGTGCACCTTGTCAACTAATCAATAATACAAGTTTGAGTATTTTATTTTATTTACTGTGTTGGATGAGGAAATTGATTTAATTTCCATGTAGAGTCGTTTGCTAGCTTGTGAAAATCTCCCCCATTTTAACACATTATCAAAATGGTTAAAATTGCTTTATAAGATACTAAATATAATTGCTTTGTTGAAAATGTTTGAAAAGATCTAGGTTTTTACAAGGATTGCTCTGTAACTAAAAAAATCTTTTGAAAGGATTCAAGCTTTTATAAGAGATTGATTGGAAAAAAATTTATACATTTTTAATATATCATTTTCAATTATATACCTATGATTTTAGATTTTTATTGAAAACAAACTTCCTACACGTCATTCCTCCTTTTACACCTCCTTTCAAGCTTCTAGACAATTCAATGTGACTCCCTTCAATAATGACGCCAATAGTTCTTATGACATGTGGCATTTTTTGAGGAAGAAGTTACTATATTTTCTTGTGCAAAAGTTTTTTTTTATTCTTGAAGAAGAAGTTACACACACACACATACAAAGAGAGAAACAGAGAGAGCGCGCTTTTGAAATAATCTATATCCATTTATCTAGGTTTTAATTGAAGAACTATTTAATTTTCATTCAAACCCTAACCCTAACCCTAACCCTATGTTTAACGTCACTCTAATCTGAATTTTACCCCTACTCTAATCATAATGGAACCTCAATTTGACCCTAGTTATGGGAAATTTGACCCTAGCTATGTTTTTATTTTTGCACTAAGTTGATAGGGTAGAACGATAATGAAATTTGCTTACATTCCATCACTTAGTGCAGGACAAATGAGGCTAAAAGTGCTGATAAAATAAATAAACCACTAAAATTATCGCTGAGTTAAAAGATTTGTGTGAAATGTGAACATCACTTCATATTCGGTGCCAAACGCAAAGATTTGTACGTGGATATAAAATGGCGGGAAGGAAGAAGATAGAGGTTTTTATAATTACACTGACACAGGAAAGACTTTGGCGGCCAACACAGTACATTTTACCCATTGGGTCTCGCTCTCTTTGCAGTCTTCCCATGTATCTTCCCATGTATCAACTGCAAGAAAGGGACCAAAAAAAAGACTAATCGTACTTGTCTGCATAACGAGGTCTGAAGGGAATTCTTTTTTTTTTGTACTTAAAAAGATCCAAAACAATCTAAAAATCCTTGAGAGATGACAGGAAGATTAGCTTTTTGCCAGGTTCCTACGATTGTTCCTGTGCGAAGGGTTATGAAGGAGATGGTTACGTCAAAGCCACTAGTTGCAAAGGTGCGATCTCCGTGCTTTTTGTAACAGTAACAATTGTTTTTCTTTTATAGCCAAATCTCTGGTAACGATAATGATGATGAATGTTCAGACGTAGATGAATGTCGTCAAACAAAGAGGAATATGTGCGTTGAAGAGCGACGAGTTATAAGGGAGATGGCTTTCTAAACGGGACAAAGTGCAAGCCCGAAAAGTCAAATAAAACTGTCATGTTTGCAGCTATAGGTGACTATGCGCAACATCAACTATCTTTAATGCAGTCTTTTGCTCAAACATTTGTTTCTCCATAGTTAATAACAATTTTTGTTGGGTATGTGGGTAGGCTCTGTTTCTGTTTCTACTTCTGCTTCTTTAGGAGCGTGTGTATTAGTCTGGTGGCTGAGAAAGTGTTACCAGAAACATGCGAGCGAGGAGAACTTCCGATGCAACGGAGGTTTTCTGCTACAGGAAATCCTAGCAGAGGGTCAATAGGCGGAGGGGAAAATTTTCAGAATTTTTCCTGAAAATGAACTTAAGAAGGCCTCCAATAATTATTCACAAAATATGAAGCTGGGAGGAGGTCGCTCAAGCACTGTATACAGAGGCATCCTTTCAGATGGTACAAATGTGGCTATTAAAAAGTTCAAGGAATTTCCTATTGGAGTAGAAAGCAATGCATCTAGAAAACAGTTTATCAAGGAAATCGTGAATCTGTCGGGTCTTATTCATGAAAATGTGGTGAGATTGGTTGGATGTTGTCTGCAGACACAATCTCTTGTTCTTGTATACGAATTTGTTGATGGGCTTAAGTCATCAAAAGAAAGGAAGATTGTTTCATTATCCAACGTAGTATGCATACAGAGAAAGCCGTGGAAAATAAATGTCAAAAGTATGAACAGATTAAGGGAGCTCGGGTTGGAAACCTGTGGTAGTTAGTAACACCATATTTCTTATCGATTGCTGGAAATTCCTTTTAAGTCTTTTGAAGTGGAGCACGGCAAGGAAAATGGCCATACATGCCTATCCAAGTGGGTCAGATGAATAACAGTGTTTTTGGGTAAGGAGTCTGTTGCAGACATCGGAATTCTCCAAGTAACAGTCTTTTGGGAATAGTGTGTATCAGGAGGTGAAAGGTTGTTTGCTCAGCTCCTAGGTGTTCACTGGACAGCTTCAGGAAGTTCGCCAGCCAGTAGAATAGGTGCTTCTCATAATTGCTTCTAGTTTAGATTGTTGGAATCTTCTTTCTTTTTTCTTTTGGTGTTCAATTCTTCCTTCACGACCTGTTTTGTTAGCCCTTTAAATGCAATTAGATACCAATCTTTAAGCAAGGTTATCCTATCTTAGATGAATCATGTAATAAAATAAATGAACTAATAGCAATAAAGCATTTATGGTCCAATAGTTATTTTTGTTGTTCTTAAATTGCATTGCAAGGGTACATTTGTTGTAGTATTCTTGTTAAGTTTCTAACTTCATTATTTTCAGTGTTATTAAAAGATTATTATATGGTGTTTAATTTTATAATATAATGAAGCTTGCTTATCTTCTTGTTAAGTTTCTAACTTCATTGTTTTCAGTGTTATTAAAAGATTATTATATGGTGTTTAATTTTATAATATAATGAAGCTTTCCTATCTTCTTGTCATTGGGGGCATTAGTGTTGTTATTCCAAAATAATGCACCCTAATTAAGCATAGAGTCAGCTTACTGGTGAAACATGGGAACACCTCCGTGTTGTGGGTATCTAGTAACGAAGATGGACCTCTAGGGTAGACTGGTTCCTTGTGGTACTCACCTATTATAATCCTAAAGCTACTATTTTCGGAGGAAAAGGGAGTGAAAAGGCTTGAAAATAACTGAAAAATCCTTCTTAAAATGGAA
>MU224920.1:575180-587734 GCA_018584345.1 Thuja plicata
GAAAAGGGAGTGAAAAGGCTTGAAAATAACTGAAAAATCCTTCTTAAAATGGAACTACAACTACAATGGTAATGCGCCAAATTTGCTAAGCTTATATCATTTCTCTGACACACAAGCTTCAACTATTTATATGGTTTTTGCACAACCTACAACAATACACTCAGCCATATGTCAACATTTTGAAAGAAGAGAGTACTTAAGTGTAGCCCTCAAAAGGAAAATTAGTAGTTTTCACAGTTTTAAGGGACTAATTTTCTACAGTCTACAACAAACACCCTACATGAATGTATGTATTTTGTTGTTTTAAGGTTTTTAAAATACAACATAATTTTAAGAATTTGACAAGAATCACATACACTCTACAACAAACACCCTACATGAATGTATGTATTTTGTTGTTTTAAGGTTCTACAAATACAACATATTTTGAAGAATTTGATGAGAATCACATAAACTAAATGCTAATTGCAAAATACATGCAATGAAACAATATTCTGAAGGCAAAAGAACTGAATTTTATTGACAAAAGGTGAATACATTGATATAGACTTTGGAAATGCTCGCTATTGCTTGAAAAACAAAACACTAACATATGATGTTTCGGTCATCAAATGGCTGATTCTGAGTTTCAAAGCTATTTTTATGCTTGAAAGAGCTTGCACTAGCTACAATACTAAGCACAAGAGAGCAAAAACTAACTGAAAAGAAACAAAAGAGCTATTGTTTATAGAATACTAGCATCTCTTACATCACTAGAGAATAATAAAGGCACAGAGGAAAAGGTCCTTTACTTGTGTAACCATCTTCTTTGTCATCCAAGCTCTTGAGTGCTACTTTTTAACCTCCAAATTTGGTTTAAAAGGTGGTCTTCATAAAGAAGAACCTTCCTCTGCGACTTGCCTATGGATAAGATTCTTTAATCTATCCCAAGATGCCTGTAACTGCTTTTCAAATTGTCAAAACTGCGACTATATTTTGTCTACATGTTGTGTAACTCCACAATGAGCCACTAGATGCTTGGAAAGTGTTGGATACTTGGTCAAAACTATTTTATCTTCCTTACCTTTGTTCAACCATTCACTAAAATGATAGGACACATAATGATTTCAAGGCTTGGTGTCGGATATAAATGATTCTGAGCCATAAAGTGCTCTCTAACTTCCTCAAAGTGTCTCATAGTGTCTTGAATATGCCATTTGAATATGTCTCCACCCAATAGGCATCTTTTGCACATCTGAAAAGACACCCAAAACTCCATAATTACCCTCAACTTCTCATTGTAAATGTTGCTCCTTTATTTCAGACCACTGTACCTTTTCATGACCTGTGCTACATGCACTTGTTACACCTCATTCCTTGCATTTTCAATCCCCTTCACTCTAAATTAAACCTATCGCCTAGCCTCCACTAGTATGCCTCAAAGTAAATAATCATTTTCGTATAAAGGCTACTGTTTTCTTCAATGTTATATACTGTGCTCAGGTCTAATATATAATACATTTCATAACATAGCCATTGCATAGACTGGTCTATGGTGTCCTTTGTTAGAATAGGTAGAAACCTAATCTCCCAAGAACACCTGCATGCATAACCCTGTCACATGGAAGAAGCAAAGAACATAAAGCAAGAAAAATCTACGGAGGCCTAAAAGCCAGAGGCATCATATGCACATTCAAAGAATAACTTCTATTATCAACAATGTATTACAATATGATTCAAAAATGTGTTATGAAATACAAAGAGGTGATTCCTTAAAAAGGAATCACAAAACCCTAAAAGGGAAACCCTAAGGTTGGCTTAAGCAACTACAGTGAATAGGTGAGTTAGTAATTAGATCAAAATGATTTAATTAATAATCCAAAAGACTATTACTCTAACACCCCCCCTTAAGATAAGCTTAGGGAGAAGCAAAACCTAGGAGACTACTGCAGAAAGAAGGAAAGAAGGGTCCCGACAATAAAGGCCTGATCAGGTACCCAAGTACAAGAAATCTCTGTAAAGCGGGGAAATAGGGAAAACCCAGTGGGAAAAATTCTATCCCAAAAAGAGATGAACTAGATGAAGGAAACAAAACTTCCAATCTAGGGAAAGTCCCAAAGAAAGGAACAAGAAAGAGCATGTATAGCATCTCTGAAGCATGAAGCTGCAAACACTGTCAGAAGTAACTGTTGGAACCCCCACTGAAATAGTGCATGACCAGGTAGAGAAGACAGAGTCTGAAGAGCTGATCAATTGAAGAGGTGACCTCCAAAAGTAGGAATGAACGAGTGTCTATATAGTAGATGATCCATCTCACCAAAATGCATAGGTGCCTAGCCACTGCATCCGCCTAGTACATAGGAACAAAAAATGAATACGTAGATCACTCAATCAAACCAAGAAAGCAATAAAACCAACAGGTGAACTCCCCCCATAATGCTGAATAGGGAAAGGGGTGACAGGAACACTGAAATGCAATGCCAGAAAAAGCTGCAAGAAGAAGAAGAAGGAACACCAACAGTGCAACAGAAGTACAAGCACAGGATAAAGGGTGCTGTCATGGACACACAACATGGGCTAATGTCATGGAAGGTACACTCACTTGACAAAGGTGAATGAGAACATAAGGCAAAACATCATAACCCCCCATGGCACTTTATAACTGAGCGCGAGTACAAATAAACACAAGGTGCTCGAAATCCTAGATATGCAAAAGTAGGCACTTTATCTTAGTGCGTTTACAGAAAAGAGAATGCTACAGAAGAGAAGCATACAATGCTCAGAAAGTCATAAAGAAGAGTGAGCCAGAAGAATGGAAGAAGAGATCCCAGGACCTGTAGAACCCAAGTAATCCGCTAGAGTGCAAAAGTGCAAAACTCAGAGGAGAAATAACCTAGAGTAGAATCTAGATAAAAGACCCCTGCCACTGAAAAAATCACTGAACCAGCTTTTCAACGATATCTGGTTTGCCAAAAATAGAGTCGGGATGAGCAAGATAGGGCTCCCGGAAGGCAAAAATAGACATCAAACTTTGACAGTAAATTTTTTTATCAAAATAGCATAACCAAAAAATCTAACCTCCACCATCAAAAAGAGCTCAGAAAGAGCTTTCTAACGATATAGAGAAGTCAAAAAAAGACCTTTGTATGCTCCATATAGAGCAAAAACAGCGAGGGAGGGTCAAAAAGGCTCCAAAAACAAATTTTAAGCCCCTGGGGTTGAAAAAACCCTAGCCCCTGGGCACATGGCACGTGCAAGGGTTGGAGCGGAGCTCCCATTCACACATGTGACTGCCGCTGGCGGTAAAAGGAGCCTACAGGGCTAGAAAACCCGCTGGGCGGTGGTGCCGGTAGAGCGGAGCAGATCCGGCGGGGGCCGGGTGGCGGTGGGCCGATGGTGCCACGGAGGAGGGTGGCGGTGTCGCGGAGGAGAGCGGCGGTGGCGCTGCCGGTTGCGGGGGCCGCAGAAAGGCTCTGATACCATGTTAGAATAGGTAAAAACCTAACCTCCCAAGAACACCTGCATGCATAACCCTGTCACATGGAAGAAGCAAAGAACAGAAAGCAAGAAAAATCTATGGAGGCCAAAAAGCCAGAGGCATCATATGCACATTCAAAGAATAATCTTCTATTATCAACAATGTATTACAATATGATTCAAAAATGTGTTATGAAATACAAAGAGGTGATTCCTTAAAAAGGAATCACGAAACCCTAAAAGGGAAACCCTAAGGTTGGCTTAAGCAACTAGAGTGAATAGGTGAGTTAGTAATTAGATCAAAATGATTTAATTAATAACCCAAAAGACTATTACTCTAACATCCTTTAGGTGCAATAGGACTGTACTCCTGCACACTCTGTGTTCTTGTCAATAATATTTCTGTGTATTCATTCAAACTCCTTTTACTGTCATGTTTCTTTTATTTGTGACATTTGTCCTTGGCTCATCATCACATTTTATTTTCTCTTCATGTACAATGCTTTGATTCATAGCATCCTTATTGTCTTACAATTACATTGTTTCATTGTGCTTTTACCATACCATAACTACATTTATGTACTGATTACACTCGTTATATCACTATTTCTTTTTCTTTTTTTTTACCTCAACCTTGTTCTTGTTGTCATGACAACAACATTGGCATCATTTCAAACATAAGCATTCACTGTTTTGAGCTTTGAACAGTCATTCCATGCGGAACAACGTTCCTTAGTCATTCAATATAACGCTGCCATGAATCTTCATTTGTTCATTAATTTTTAGTATATTTTCATTGTTGTTCTTTCTCTGTGTTTTGACATCATTATCTATTTCTTTTGTCTCTTAGGAACAGATCACCATCTTCCTTCTTATCATGCCATTACTGTGATGATTGTTCCTAGCATCATAACATATGATATTCAATATGAAATATCCTTTGAAAAGAGCATATATCTGATGCATGGATGTCTCATGAAATCATGGTCATAGTGTGCTCATGCTTCATATTCGCACATGTCATCACAACCTTGTGTGACATACCTTTGATCCTTTGTTCTGACACGACAATTTTCTCATAGTAGCATTAATCTCTGACTACTTTGTCACCCTCCTGTACTTCAACATCAATGTCTTCAGTACAATACCTTGTAACACAACACCACAGTCCTATACAACATTTTAACATATCAGTCCACTACCTTTTCATCAATCACATCAGCAATAATGTGATTTGCCCTTAAAATGTCATAAACTACTGCTGCTATCACATAAGCTTCTGTCATTTCACAATAACTGCTATCTTCTCATGAATATCTAATGTTTTTGAATGAATATTGGTGGTCATGAAGATTGGCTACTCTTCTTTAGTTATCACTCCTCCCTTACAAGCAGCTATTCCAAAAGCAAAAACCCTGCTCATTTCAGACAAATGCTGCTATCTCCTATCTTCTCATGCTTTGATAACATCCTTGGATCTGTTTTTGACAGCAATGCTCTGTATGAAGAACCATCCACTACTTGTGTTCCCCTTTTCTTGTATGGCTTGGATTGATTTTGGTATGTTTGGGTATTCCTTGTCTCTTTAGTGTTTTGTATGATCTTTCTTCTTGAACACACTCCTTGGAACAGTGTATGGTGTCATCAAGGCAAGGAATAGTTTCATGGAGCAGTGAATATAACTGTAATCAATGAATGGTCTGTATTCTATGAAACAGTGCAAGTATGGCTCTTCTAACAGTGAAAACCTCATGTCTTGAAAAACTTAATATGGTTAAGGAAAGACACTCAATGAATCTCATCAAGGAGTAAATGTATCACATGGAATTGCTAATGCATCTTGTATAACAGTTAAACAAATCTACGTAAACCTCAAACATTGAAAATACTTTTTTTGAACTGTGAAAATGCAGTCCTCTGAAAAACATTGAAAATAAATTCTCGTGAAAAGTCAATGTTCTCATAATGACGATATACTTGCTAGAAAATGAATGAAGACCTCACAAATAATCAATACATGTTAGACAAGCAGTCAAGATATCATATAGAGAACTCTAATTAATAACAATGAGACTCATCCATTCTTTGCCAAGTAAATTTTTTTTAGGGCTTGAACCTACCTGTGTCTCCGTGAATCCTTTCCCTATGAAAACTCACTGTTCACTTCACTGAACTGCCTTTTCCCTCTTGGCTTTGGGTAATGCTTGGCACGGCCGCTCTCCCACGTGCTTGGTATCAAACCATATTAGAAAACACATTCCTTGAGAACTCCTTCCCTTTGATAATGAAATTGTGCAATTGTTTCTCCTCACACGTTGCCGCCATTAGAGACAACTTTCAGATGCAAAGCAAAATTGTTGGAGGGCTAGGGTACTCCTTTTGCGAGAAGGTCATTATGGTAAAAGAAATATGTCAAGTTAAGGGAGGCTTAAGATAGCACTAGCAGCTCAACATATAGAAAAACATTGTGTTAGATCTTTGATCGTATTGTGGATTATTTCTTCCACCTATTTTCTACCACACTTTTTATCAATGATTTTCCTTGCACAATCCTTGGTAGTAATTACTAATATTCAATAGCCTTTATTCCTATAACAAGATTATGGATCTTCTCTTTATCTTCCCTTTATAGCCTTGACTTCCTTTAGTGATTATAGACCTTACTTTTTGAGGGTCGTGACTACCACTCTTCAGAATATAGTGATTGCCCTAACAAACACCGTGATCTACCTTCATTCAGCAATTGGGTGGACTAATTTTTAGCATAATATTACATGTAAATTTATCTAGTTAGAACGTTAGTGGATGCTTTAGATTTACTTTTTTTTAATTTTTTGTGCTTTTTGTAGGAGGTTTATTGTGGCGTTTTTCAAGTTTATCTTCTTCCTTTGTTCTGCTTTCGGTTTTGTTGTCAAAAGTATTTACCATTCATTAATTCCTAGAGGGCCTTGGTTTAGGTGCTCCTGTTGACTTTCACAAAGGATTTAGTTCATCCTTTGTTATGTTTCCCTTGAGGCTTCGGTTCTTGTTTGGTTTTGTTACCCACTTTTAGATCTTCTTGCAATCCTGTTAAAACTAAACAACTTGATTAGTGGGGGACGCCCATTCTAACTCATTGAGTACAATAACATGAAATAGAGAATGAGCATGCAGCTATCTAATTGAGTGTGGGTTTGTCACCATCGCCCCATTGAAGATTTTTTATATTATGCATAAACTTGGAAATACAATGGAGAGATCAAACTAGAGATACCCACGTGGTGAAATATTAATATAAACATATATCTAACGAATCTAGTTGTTGATAGATGAAAATGATGAACATGTAGTAGCAAATCAATAAGAAATGTCACTAAAATCCTAGACATATAACTCAAACTCCTCAAACTAAAATGACAAAAAACATTGGATCTGATTACACTCTAGTGCCTCCTTAACAACAAATTCTTGCATGCAAACCCCAAACGACTAGCTTTGGGAAGTCTCACGCCCATTTATGTAGTAGCAAGACCATCCCGAGGATTTACGACCATTAAGGGAAGTGGTACGACCGGCAATGCCAAGAATAAACAACATCACCTCCATACTCCCCTTCAATCAATAAGCTTAGAAATTTCTTTGTAAAGTTTGCAACCTTGGATTCAAAGAGATGATAAACCAAACAATGTTGAAGCTCACAAATCGCTTTTTAATGCTCCAGATTGTGTCTTTCAACATGGAGAATGTTGCTTGGAAGGGTTTTCACCCTCACAAAGCAAGAAGAATAAGCATCAATTCCATCAGAATTAAAATCATAAACAATGTCCAACTCATCAATCTCCAAATGAGCTCTACTGCTCTTTTATTATTCCCAAGAAGTTCCACCATCTTAACCAAGCCATGTGGGATTAAATAAAATCATTTTTTTAGCTTCACAATGTGGAGTTCAAAATATTAAAGGCCTTATTGTGAGAAAAATATTAACTTTCTTATCGTCCTTAGGCGTTAATTTAGGTTGTCAAATGGGCCCTTTGTTAAAACAATGTTGTGTTTCTAGGGAAATGGGTACAGGTCGTTTCATTTGTAAATTGACAATTTAAGAGACTTGGGCGATTAAAATCAAAATATATTTCTCTGAATATAATAGTAATTCACCCAATGCCCATATATAAAATATTACAATGTTTGAGAAATAGATGTTTGCCCAACTACTAAAATTAGACAGCTTCTAAAAATAGAACTTACTAAAAATAGTGTGTCCAAATACCAAATTGCTACAATCTCAGATGCTCTAAGACTTACTATAAATAGTAAGTTTGAAAAATGGCGTCTGCTAAAAATAGCAACTTACTAAAAATATTTGTTGCCCAAATTCATCATAGAAAGTGTCGTTCATCTCCATTAGTCTATCTAAGGACACAGACAACATCACAATACCGCTCTAATCCCATTGACACCAACAAGGAGAAACATCACTAGATGCACTAGCATAGAACTAGAAAATGGGGAGATTACAGTCTGCCCTTCCAAATAATTGCATGTCCTCGAGCAATGCTAAAGAAAATCCATTTTAATGTTCCACAATTCAGAACATTAAGGGTACGATTTAAATTAATTTTAATTGAAGATTGAAATTTATTAATGAAACCCTTCATTGAATCTTGACAAGCATATATGATAAACGAAGGAACCTCTTGATAAAGTTACCAATTTATATTCAGAAGACCAAACAAGTTTAGACTGAAATACAAATGGTCGATGAGTGTCATATATGATGAAGTTAATTATAGCCTGCATTGAAGTGGCTCACCTATCAGCAATGACAAGTCAACAATCTAAAGAACACATGATAACTTTAAATACTGACTAAGGAACCGTAAATATTGACTAATCAAATACTTCAAGTATGACCATATTTTTATACGGAGGAGTAAGTTATCGATATAAACATCAAGCATAACTGATCGCTACATAACAAAGCACATATAATTTGTATGAATACTATTGGCAGTCATCTAAGATAAGACAAACACATCACTACTATTTAATTAGTTAGTTTATTAAAGTGGTGCGATGGATATTTAGGAAAAGAGGCGATAGTGTAGACATGAAACATGACCTTTTAAAAGTAACTCATTAGCTGTTTTTGCAATATATATATATATATATATATATATATATATATATATATATATATATATATATATATATAGANTATATATATATATATATATATATATATATATATGGAGGCATTCAATATCAATAAGGTATCATCATTGGAGATATACTTATTTATTTGTTATCCTATAAGGGTCGCTCTATACAAGAGCGTATTGCCTTTGGCATCACATTTCAGTGCAAGCATATGGAGTTATAGTCATAAACAACATCTTAGAGCATATTATTATCGCCATATTAGACACATACCTATAAGAATTATTTAGAGCATATATTAATCTATATATCAGAGATGACCTCAATAAGTTGCATATTCATAGTTGCAGATTAGACATACCAAGCAGTACAAGGATACTGAGACTCACCTCAGTCACTGTATATAATTCCTGTATCTCTAAAAGAACAAATACATCATTTTGATATTGATTGTTTGTGCATACATAATTGTTTTGTAGATAAAAATATATCTATATTTATTACTGTTACCAAATTTCTACACATGCTAAAATTTAGCCTGATTGTAACATTGTATAAATTTTTCGAACTGTTCATGCATTTGTTTCTATTCATTTCATTCCAAAATCATTTTTATTCTAAGCAAAGGACAATGTTCATTGTATAAATCATAACTGATATGTACAATTTTTACTATACATATGATAAAATGATTTGAAAATGCTGAAGGAAAAGATCTCACACAAGCCGTGAGAATAGCTTACTAACTTTCATTTGCAGAAAGAAATGCATAAACAGAGAGAATATGTTTTAAGAAAATAAATGAGGTTAGAGATAACCAGTCATTGCCTTTTATGCTTTGACTGGTTATATCCTGCAGCGTTGTTTTCATCCAGCTCCTAGCCTCCAAGATTATTTGATATCTGCAAAAAATGAAAGAAAATAATGTTAGATATCGAAAGATCTAAGCAATGACAGGATATTCTAAGCTACCATTACATATGCTGTCTGTTTATGCAATTCAAATATCAAGAGAAAGTAAGCTACATTCAATGTTCAACTAAAAGTTATTTTGCAGAAAACTTTTTTATTCAATCAATGGAAGTTTGCTTACAGGCGTCACGAGCCCGCGCTCGAACCTTGTAAACAAGCTTTTATTGACTAGATAAAAATTTGATGGAAGTACAACAAATTGCAAAGAAGCATTAAAGGGACATGCTGTTCTTAAGCATTGAAACCTTTTGTTTCAAATTAGTTGCAGTATGAGTTAAATCATCATGAGGTATTAAAGGGACAGTTTGATACTTGGAACCTTTTATCTCACGCTACCAGATATTTTTGTAGTATTTTCCAAATAGAGAGCTTCATGATACTTCTAGTTTCATACTTAATGCTGCAAAAATTTCAATGAAACTAATCATCAGATAAGTTTCATTGAGATGTTTGCAGCATTAAGTTAAGATTGAAAACTAATTTTCAAATGAACCTGTTATTATAGTATGGCAGCTTTTCAAGAATAGAAGCAACAGAAAAGGGATGACAGTGGCAATCAAATAATAGCAAGTGTCTTTTCAGACATGGCATCAGAAAATGTGACAACAATGTGCAGATTCAGGAAACAATGACAGTAAAAACAGAACTGCATTGAGCGTGCTATGTAAACCTTGAAGAAGAAGGAGCTCAAAGACCAGTTCGAATTAGAGAAGGCACAGGTTTTCATCAAATACATGGCTTCAGCATTTCAAAATACCTAGATAGTAGCAAGCAGCCCAAGTACGTAAGGGATTTGATATGATGGCTAATGCAAAGATCAGCTCAAGCCAAGTGACAGTGAAGGGGAAGAATAAAAGACAACTATAGTTTTGCAAACAGAAAGCTAAAAGACACTTCAAAATCCGTGAGTCTGTAAGACCAAATAGCAACAACAACTATTCTAACTGGAATGCACAGGAAATACTCGTGTAAGAACAGCAGCAGCTTCCGCAGAAAAGAGAGACATATTTTCATAAGTGTGCTACTAGTTGAAAAACCGATATAGCAGTGTTTGGGTTTTTAGCCCAGATTTTACAAGGAACGTCATAAAATAGCAAGGAGCAGTAAGGGTTTCAAAAAAATAAAATAGTTTTCTGGTGTTACACGACAGTGGCTTTGGAGTTTTCCAGATTTTCTGCAAAGTTCTTTTTCTTTCTGAGTATCACGATTTTGAAAAACTGACACATTTTTATGCAAAGTGAGAAAGCAAATGAAGCGAATAGAGATAGCAATGAAGTATCCATTCAATATGTGCATCGTAACAATGAAGTATCTATTCAAGAATATCAGAAAGTTCATGCCATACGTTGCAACCAGAGTGTTAACAAGTCAGCTAAAGATTCAAAAAATTCAAAAGCCACAGCCATAAAAAAAGATATAGAAGTTGCTTGCGCAAGGGACAGCAGTAAAACCCTTTTCAAAACAACAGAAAAATACACCATGAAGACAACAGCAGTGAGTGGAGAAAAACATCAAGGAAAAGCAGGGGTTCGAAATACATCAAGAAACATTTGTGAGTATAGCAGCAAAACTTCTTCTAAACTACAGAGAAAATGACATATAAATGCTTCAGAATGCGTCCATAGCAGTGAGCAAAGGAAAGCGACAGTAAATTATCGATATTATTCCTAGAAACTCCCAGAAATTCAGAAAATACAGGAAAAATGGCGTGAAGATAGTTCTTACTCTACAAATGGTGACTTCAAAAGTTGAGATCTTCTGAAATCTGCACATGAATGGCATATTTGGCGTTCAAACTCCCAAAATTCGCGGCCAAAACAGCAGTTGTGGTAAACAGCAATGAAGTTCATAATGACCAAAACAAATCTCTGCAAATGACAGCCATAATAGCAGCAGTTTTCCATCATTCTCGGCATTCTTCTAGGGTTCCAAAAACCCTTATCGGCTGCTTTCCTCTCTAGTCGATTATGTTACAAATGATTATCTTCATTGTATTTTAGGTCAAGATTCCTCCTTTATGTTTCTTTTAAGTCTTTTTGAAATCCGATTACTAAGTCTAAGTATCGGATTTATTCTTGAGACTTTAGAGAACAGATTTTAATATTTTAATAAATATCTAACTAATAAAACAATATATTCTTTAAGTTTAAAATATATTGTTTTTATTGTTTAGATATTTGTTACTATAAGTAATAAACTTAATATAAATAAAATAACTCATATTTCATTTTACAAATACTAAATATTATAATAATGTATTACTTAATTTAGTAATATATTATTATATTATTTATTATTTTTTAAAAGAGTTATGTTTATTTTTTGCAAATATTGTAAAATAGTAATTAATTGATGACATTATAAATCAATTAATTGACTATTTAAAATTGCAAATGATTAGGTCCATTTTCGGATTTGGGGAAAATAGGAGTTGAAAAGTCAATTTGTGACTAGGAGGAGGAAGGTGATGTGTCATTTTGACATGTTTTAGATGTTGTTTGCAAAGCTGGACTCTTTTTGAAGTCTCCTGAGCCTTTTAGGGGTTGTTTTAAGCCAGTCTGAAGTGGTCATCTTTGACACTTAGACAGATAGGTCTTTTGGGCTTTTTGGTCTCTGTAGGTGGAGGTTTTTGGTCCCTTTTTGGAGGGATTTTGTTCACATCTGACCCCTACATTTCAAGAGTTTAGTTGTGAGTCTTTCCATTATATGGGATCTCTTTTGTCTTTTCAAGGGATCAGATTTCTGAAAGAGAGCAGAGCCTTTACATTTTGGTGGATTGTGCTTGTTTCTTTCTAGCTGTATCAAAGGACTTAATTGTGGAGAAGCCTTTCAGAGCTTAATACATTGGAGCTTGGCCTACTTCTATTGTTCATCAGGTGTGATTGATGTTATTTCTTTTTGTGTTCTTTAAAGAGCCTTAAGATTAAATGTCTCAGTTCTGAATATATCTTGCATAGGTTATATGTTGTGTTTATTGAAGTTTTACTGAT
>MU224920.1:617244-635152 GCA_018584345.1 Thuja plicata
ATTAGTTTACATCATCTTCAAATTCTCAACAGAAATGTGAATTTTATGCCCTTGAAGTTTTACAGTTTTGGTTTTGTCGTCCTTTTCCTTTGTAAAAGGGTGACAGATTATTGTGCTTTTACCCTTGCGCCAACCGTCAAATCAAATATGATATATGCCTTATTTAACTTCATCAGTTCATTCATGCTTGGGCCCACTAAGGACACACGTCACCATGACGCAATCCCTTGAAGTTAACTCTCACGCATCTTTGATATGAAGGTAATGCGCAAGCCGTTGGATCTAAAAGAATCTATGAATATCCTTTGATCTGCATCTCCACTGAAGCTAGTCCCGCCAAAGACACGTGGCATCACGACACATTGGCTTAATGCTTAGATTTTAGTCATCTTTTCATCGCAGGAATGCGCGAGCCGTTGGATGAAAACATATTAGCTCGATAGATAATAGTTTAATAAAATCTTGCGGACTTTGGACTTAGGAAATAATAAAGGACGATGACGTTAGGATACTCACAAACCTATTGAACATGAACATTTTTAAAAGAACACATGCAACACACATGACTTAAGTAGCAAAAAAGTAATGCAGAATTATAAACCACTTCGACGCTTAGGGTTTAGGACCAAACTTTACGCTTTGAGACATGAAAACAAGGATTTTTTAAGTATCCTCATAAGACTTCTTTGCAAAACAGACCAAGGACTCATTGTTTGAAATTTTTTTAACCAGACCTAACAGTGGCTCTTTCTGGGGATGAATACCTTCTATAGGTGTTACAAGAATTTAGAATCTCGGGGGGGTGGGGGGGGGGGAAGCAAACCAACCTACTAGAAAAATAAACTACTCACACAATAGAAAAACAAACTAAACTAAGACAGAAAGAACACACTTGCAGAAACACACTATATACACAATCCTAATGTTCATGTATAATTAGACTTCAGGAGAAGTATAACTTCAAGAACTGTCCATGAACTGACAGTTCTAAAATGCTTCCAGTAAGATCTTTTAATAAATATGAATTTTGCCCATACCTTTCATGGACAATATAAGGTCCCAACAAAATTGGCTCAAATTTTCCATGCTTTCCTTTATCTTCCAACCTAACATTCCACATGAGAACATAATCTCCCACCTCAAACTGTCTTGAGGCTGCCTTCTTATCATACAAGTTCTTCACCTGCAATTGAAGCTTTGCATTCTTCACAAAAGCCTCCCTCCCGACTTCATCTAATTCCACCACGTCATTAATTATCAATTGCATGTCATTATCAATATCATCATCATAGATTTGAACAAACTTGTACATCTACATCAGATTAGTTTGGGGTAATCTTTCTTAGATCCCATAGACTAGATCAAAAGGTGCACATCCTAAGGCCTTTTTTGAGGTCACTCTATCTGCCCAGACAACCAATGTTAACTTTGAATCCCAGGCCTTCTTGTTTGTATCTAGAATTCTTTTAATAATCTTAAGGAGGCTCTTATTAGTGGACTCAGCTTGGCTATTCCCTTGTGGGTGGTAAGGTGTAGAGTAAGATGCATGAATACAATATTCAGCACAAAAACTGACACACTCCTCAAATTTAAAGCACATGGCATTATCTGAGATTATCTTCTCCGGGCACCCAAATCTAGTAATTATGTTCTTTAGTAAAAAGTCAATTACCACTTTACTGGTAGCTCTCTTAGTGGGGATTGCTTCTACCCACGTAGTAAAGTAGTATGTAGCTACAATGATCCATGAATGTCCTCCACTAGACTTAATAGCTATCTCCCCTAGAAAATCAATACCCCATTGCTGAAAAGGGGCTTGAACTTCCACTAGTGTAAGGGGTACATTACCTAAGAATTTTAGCTTACCTAAGAAATGTTGGAAAGCATCACATCTTTTAACTAGTTGATAAGCATCTTTAAAAATAGTTGGCCACCAAAATCCCGCCCTTAAAATCTTATGTGCAGTAGTCTTGGCCATGTAATGGCCACCACACACTCCATTATGCATTTCTTGCAGGATCCTATCTGCTTGTTCTTTATCAACACATTTCAGTAAAATTCCTTCAGGGTTCATCCACCACAGCTCATCTCTGATCAGGGTAAAATGAATTGCTTGTAATTTTAATTTCCTTTTCTTATTCCCATCCATGCCCTATGGACAGTTCATTCTTTTAAAATAATAAATAATGTTAGTGTACCAGTCACAATGGTCAAGGTTACAAATGAAAGGTCTTTGTTCTTCTTCTAGGGTATTGATGTGATTAGCATCCAAGTTTGCACTAGCCATCAATTTGGCTAAACCCATCCCTCTGACCAACTTAGTGATATGGATTTCTATATTAAACTCCTGAATCCTATTGATCCATCTACATCTTTTTCCTGACACCTCTTATTGAGTAAAGATGTCCTTAACTGCTGCTGAGGGGACATAGGCCACTACAATAACACATATTAAATAACATCTGAAAGCCTTCACAACCTTCACCAATGCATAGGCCTGCTTCTCAGTTATATCATATTTGAGCTTTGCAGCCTGTAATGATTTGCTAAAAAAGAAATAGGCTGATCAAACCCTTCTTCATTTTTCTGTAACAACACAACAACAATAGTATGACCAAATGCGAATGAAAAAATATTCATGGGCTTTGAATAATCAGGAGTCCTCAGGGCAGGGGCATCTTTGATAGCTTGCTTAATCTCTTGAAAATATTTAGTGACCTCCCCATCCCATTCCATTTTAGCATCCTTCTTCAAAATCTTTGAAATTGGCCTTCTTTTCTCAGCAAAGTTAGTTACAAATCTTTTGAGAAAATTTACCTGTCCGAAGAAGGATTGAATTCCCTTAACATTTCTTGGGATGGGCACTTTATCTAGAAGCTACCCTATCTGGGTCAATTCTAACCCCTTCCTTTGAAACAATGTGACCCAATAACTTACCTTCTGTCACTCCAAAAATGCATTACTTGGGATTGAGAGAACTCCCAAATTCCAAAGCTCTTTCAAAAATCTTTTCCAGGTGCTCACAATGTTGTTCTTCCTTCTTTGAATAAGCTGTGAGGTCATCCTGATAGACCTCAAGAAATTTTTGTAGGAAGTTTGAAAATGCAACATCCATGGCCCTCTGGAATGTCACCCCAACATTTATTAAACCGAAAGGCATCCTAACATATACATATGTTACCCATGGTGTGGTAAAAGCAGTCTTAAACTGCTCTGACTCTTTGACCATAATCTTGTTATACCTAGAGAATCCATCCATCATAGACATGAGTTCACATCCAGTGACTCTCTGCAGCATACTCTCCATATTGGGGAGAGCATAGTTATCTTTTAAGGAAGATATGTTCAAGTTTATGAAATCCACACACAGCCTGATGTCCCCATTCTTCTTCCTGACATGGACTAAATTTTAAACCTAGGAAGAGTGCCTAATGGGCTTAATTATCCCAGCATCTTTCATTTTTTTCAATTCCCGTTCCATCTTGGGCCTCAATGTAGGATTTATGGGCCTTTGCTTTTCCCTAAATGGCTTGGCATCTTCTTTCAATGGGATTTGATGTTGAAACAAATCCTCATTATATGCCTTTAGGTCATCATATGTCCAAGCAAAAACTTTTTTGTACTTCCTTAAAAGATTAGTCAGATCCTCCATGACTTTGGGTGACATTTTTTTACCAATAAATGAGTTCTTGGGAACTTCTTCTGTTCCCACATTAACCTCCTCCAAATCTCCAGATCTATTTACACATGTGCCAGAGTATGGTCTATCCTTACTATCAAAGGCCCTCTCCAAAACAACTAGTCCCTTTGGGACTCTATTTGACTTCAAATGCAATATCTCCTTTACTAAGACAATATCTCTTCCATCAATGTTTTTCACATACCTAGTGAAATGTATCTCTTTATTGTCAAGACCTGCCTCACAATACAAGAATCTCATAATATCTAGATCATCGTCAAATACTTGCCAACTATCCACATTGTCTAGTATTGAAGGCATAGTTTGAACTTCTATTTCAGAAATTCCAGCAAAAGTAATGTCTTCTGGCCTTAAAGCAATGTTAGCCAACAAATCTGCCATTATATTCTAGCCCCTATCCATCCAGTCAATACCAAATGCATCAAAACTTTCTAACTCATCCCAGACTGCATTTCGGTACTATTTTAATCTATGATTCTTGGATGCATATTTGGACTTAATCTGAGAGACCACCAACTTAGAGTCTCCAATAACTCTGATGCATTTGATTCCATGTCTTGCAGCTAATCTCAAACCTATCAACAGAGCCTCATATTCTGCCACATTATTTGTACAAGTAAACAACAGAGAAAATGAAAATTTGAAGGTCCTTCCGGAGGGAGATATCAACAAAAGCCCAGCACCAGCCCCCTCCCTAGAATTGGGACCATCAAAATACATCATCCATAAGTTAGTTTGTTCAGATAAATTATTCACATCTTCTAACAACAATGCAGGTTGTGATTTTCTTGTAGCTTTACTTTCCTGCACTTAAACAACCCCATTTCAGTATCCGAGAAATAATTCATGTTGTTATCATCTTGTTCCTCAATCATATGAGAAGTTCTAGTTTCCCTTGAAACTTTGATGTTTTCACCATTTATGTTGAAAGTGGCAAATGATAAATCACATTGAATTCTTCCCCCCATAGATGCACTCCATTTTTCTTGACAATAACATTCCATATTGGGGGGGGAATGTCTACAACCAACACACTCATTGTTAACACTTTGTCTAGGAAAGCAGCTAATTTATAAGGCAAAGCCTTAATAGTTCCTATAATATGCACTTCTCTAGAATCCATTGTCTGGCATCACCCATGCGGTGTGTCCACTTTCAATCCCATAGATCTCATGACTTCTGCAGGCATAACAGTGTTAGATGCCCCAAAGTCAATCATGCAGTTATTCAGCATTTTCCCATTTATTAATAATGTCAAGAAAAAGGGATGAACACTTTCTGCAGTAGTCCTAACAATATCGCTATCTAAGTAAATTTGAGGAATCTTTGATACAAGCTCATCAGATTCCTTTGTTGATTTATCCTTAGTGTCTAACACTTTCTTGTTTTGCTCTGGTCCCATAGTCTTAGTAGAGCTAACACTCTTCACCCATGTCAGAGTTTTTTTCCTTATGCTCTCCTATCCTCATCATTTCTAGCAAAGGCACCTTAATAGTTATTTGAGACAAAAGTTGCCCCAGATCCACAGGGGTGTATTTCATTTCAGAAATGTCTGATCTCTGATTGGTGAAATCCACATCTTCTGCTTGAGTAGCCAATTTTGCTTCATTCCCTTTATGTGTTTTATCCTCCCTTTTGGAATGAGGTATGGGACTTTCTGGTGTTTTCATCTTTTCTTTATACATATTTGGGCCAGTAGGTTTGTTGGCCTTCTTAATCAAAATTTTATTAGTACCTTCAGCCTGTTGGTTCTTTTCTTGTGGCCTTTTTGTACTATTTGGGGTACCCTTGATAAAGATACCAGTAGGTTTTCCATCTGCATTTCCAACTACTCTGTTTCTCAAAACATAATTACCCCTTGCTTGTGCAACCATATTTTCTATAATCTCAGCAATTTGTTCATCAGATTGCCTTCTCAGAATAGGGGTCTCATCACATCCTTCATCATTACATCTCATATTATCAATCTCCCAATCATGTATGTCAGAATCATCAGGTTGATAATATGTTTCATCATTAATTAGTGAAGAAGTCATAGCACAACCACTATCATCATATTCTTCCTCTTCATCTTCTTCATTTTATTCAATGGCAGAAATTCTCGCAGCAAAAACACAATATTCAGGATTATGTGGAGATTTACAAGCTACACACCGGGGATTATCATTGCACATATTTACAGAGGTCTTGTGCAGGGGATCAGGATTTTTTTCATCAGATTTATCCTTCTTCTATGGGACAATAGGTTTCCCATCTTTCCACTGAGTACTATAAGGATAGTTTGGCATCCTAGGCTATCTATTGAAATTGCCATAGGGGGCTTATCATTATTTGAAACCCTATTGTTACTACTCTCTCCAGGCTTTAAATTTTTCAAAGCATTCAGAATCAACTTAAGGTTATCATCCTCCTTAGGTTTAGAACTCAAGGGTTTATCTGATTCTTTCTTATTATACCTAGTGGGTTTCCAATCTTCTCTCCTAGCCACTTTCCCAGAAACTCTTCTGTTTGTCTCAATGTTGACTTCTACCTTATATGCTTCCCTAATATTTCTAGGGTTCATTTATCTTAAAAAATAACCCATTTTTGCATCAAAATAATTGAGATAGGTAGCAAGACATACCTTGTCATCTAGTCTCATCACTTGTAGCAACTTGTGCATTGCCCTTTGAAATTTAATATTGAATTCCACCACTTCTTCATTTGGGTTCTTCTTTAAGTTGTTGAACTCATTCAGCATGAACCCTTCATTTGTCTTGTCCCCATATTGGTCCCTGAAACATTCCTTCATCTCATCCATGGACCCAATACAATCATGGGGTAATCCTCTAAACCAGTCCCTAGCATCCTCAGTTAATGATTGCAGAAATAATTTCATCATAACATCATCATGTGCATTTTCATAGCCATCAATCATATCCATAAAATGCTTGAGATGTTCTTCACATGTTATAACATTATTCCCAGAAAATTTAGTAAGCTTATCCCTAATCTTTTTAGGAATCTCATTTGGATAACCAGGAACGCCAAGGAAAATAAATTGTCTGTACCTTTCAATATAGACAGGAGTTTTTTGAGTACTTGAGGTGGTAGCATTTCCAGAATCAACAAGTGGTGGTAAGCTCATTCGTGAATTTAGAGACATCTTAGGGCCAGCACCATCAGGATGAGGACCAGAGGTTTGCCTAAGGAATTCAATTTTCTTTTTCATTTCTAGAGAAGAGGCTTCCAACTCAACCTTCTCTAATTCCTTGGCTATTATCTCCCTCTCTCTTTTGGCTCTCTCCAAATTAGTATCCAACATAACCAAGGGATCCACTATACTCCTTTTTCTCACTGGCTCCTTTATTTCAATTGCTGCTACATTTTGTTTACCTTTATCCTTGGGCTTTGGTATGTCATACAACTATTGCACAACAGGTTCATGTACAAGTTTCTCAGGTATAACAGTAGCATTCATTGCCTCCAAATCTCGCAGTTCCCTTTTGAACTGGTTGGATTGTATCTGAGCATGTCTGATTCTTTCCTCCTTTTCTCTTTCTCTTTTTTGTCTCAAGGAAATTTTTTCTTTCATTTTCCTCTCCAACTCACCCACTTCTTCAAAAATCTCTTCAGAATCTACAAGGGTCATGTCAGATTCTGAGTTCTCATCCATGATAGTTCTCTCTCTTTTGTGATGATGGGCATGTGGTCTTTCAGATGAGGGAGAGCTCAAATCACTTGAAGGATTCCTATTATCTTCACCTCTACTTTTGGATCTGGACCTTGTCTCATGTCCCTGGGATTTACCACAAACCACCTTCCGGGTATATCTAGGAACATCATCAACCCTTTCACTCTGAGAGTAATACTCCCCACAGACTCCCAATCCTGGCTATGTGTCTTGTTCAACTTCTACATTACCCTCTTCATGATTGGGAGGAATAAGAGTATCCATTCTTATGTTCCTTCTCTGCCTCCAAGCTTGGGGAGTAACTCCAACAACATTTTTGTCTACTGATTTCCTGGCTCTGCAAGTGGATGGAACCTCACCTTCCAATTCATTCTTGAGACGACTGTTCATCCTGGATCTGGTATTTTTATAACTCATTACTAAGCAGTAGTGTATCAAATGAATTTAACTTAGCACTGATGCAGATATTTCTTCGAGTCGCTACCCAAAAAATAGCTGGGAAAATACACCCTAACTTTGAGCAATAAAATTGTGTTATGGAAAGTTTTCACCGGTCACAGATATCAACAAAGTCAAAACATCTATCCTGATATATTTTCAATGATAACATAGATCACTGGGATATGCAAAGACAAAACTCTATAATACAATGGTCAACCGACTGGTATTGATAAGTAAATAGGCCAAGAGTCCAACTCAACTTGAGAAACCTTACTCACTTATTGCAATGAAAAAATCTTCCCAGTAGAGTCACCATTTTGTTGGCTTCTTTTTATGTCGCAATAAGAAAAACAACCTCTTCTCCTTATGACTATCTTATAGAGGAGCTAACTCCAAATGTTTCTACATGTAAGAAAATGACCAACTAACAAGCACTTTCTTAATACTTCTACTCTTTAGGTCCTGCTACACCAAGGGGGGGGATACCCTGCAATACCTTCTAATATGTCTTATAAGGTACTATCAATTAGTAATCTCACAATGACTCAACATGACTAGGAGATACTAGATAATTGGCTAATTACCCATTGAACATTAACCATGAAATGGAGCATGAGATAGGAACTCACAACAAACTTACACAAACAAAGACTTAATGGATTTTAAATGTTTTCTTATAGGAAAACACAGCCAATGTGCAACAAGATATGCAATAATAAAAGACTTATCAACTTTAGATCAGTGCTTTATCCATTGGGCTATATTCTGACCCAGATACAGTATACTGAAATTAATATTCGCCAAAGATTTCAAATCATAATACAACTATCCTGAACCCATACTACTAATTGAATCCTAGCATGTGTCAAAATGAATCTATGCATTAATCAAAGCCTAATTTAATCTGATCCGAGATCAAAACTCTCAAATAAGTACATAAACATAGAGAAAACTATGCTAATGAATTAGAAAATTCATAACTCAGAAGACACATAACGCAAGAGAGATTGAATTCTGGATCTTTGTATTAAATTCAAAAAATCTTATTCTAGTATACAAAAAGTACTCAGAGATAACCTTTTCAATAACCTGCAGAACATCTCTCAATTTTATTTCTGACTTCTTACACTATCTAGTACAAATTATACTATCTTTCCCCTCTTAACTAAAAACTTTACAAATTGTTTACAATACAAATTTCCCAGCCCTTTCCAATGATCTTGGGAATCCTTTTATAGAATAGGATTGCAACAAGCTTCGGATCATTTGGATTAAGGACCAAAACAATGACTCAATAAAAAGACAAAATAGCTAATGGAGTGATAACCACTCTTGTTACAATAGATATTTGACATATTTTGTCTTTTGACCGCTTGGTACTTGCAACTACTTCAAAGTTGTTTGGAATGAGCCATCTGGAGTCTGTTGTGCTTGATATTGGTGATGGAGGATGTTCATCTTTACCTGTATCATCCAATTTGTTAGGCCTCATCATCCACTTGCATGTCGTCACCTTCTCCTAGATCAACTATTGTGTACTTGTCCTTCCAAGAGGTATACACCTCAACACTCAGCCAGTTGAAGCTAAGGACCTCATCCAATCTGCTGTTAATCTCCCTCCAGGTGACACTTTCCTTTTCAATTTCTTCTGACCAAAATGCAAAAGATGCTCTAGCCTTGCCAACTATCTCAACATTTTGAACAAACAACAATGTACTTTCCAGGGTAATTATGCTATTTGTTCTTACTTCCAATCCTTCATTCATCTATCGATGCCACAATACTTCATCTTTTATATCTCCATTCTTCTTAAAAATATTTGGAAACATCTCATACCGGTCCTTTGAATATTCCTTTTTTAAGGCCATTACCTTTCTTATGACAATGCTCCCTCTTATGTCCATGTCCATGAGAAATTTAACACATTTATAAGTGTCAGTTAAGACAATGTCAATATTGTTCTCTTCTTTGCAAGTGGTATGGAAGAACTTCAATTCTTCTCTCTTTCCCTTCCATCTATTTACCACCTGATCCAAATTGTCTTTATCTGCATTGTATTAATTCAAGATGTTGACAATTTTCTTCCCCTATGAATAAATTGCAGTAGGAACCAATTCATGAGTACAATGCATGAGGGTGTTGTGTATTTTATCTACATATTTTGTTTCACCTGCATCCTTTGCTTCTTTGAAAGCTGCAGACTGTTCAGCCCATTCCTTCTTTGATTTTTCCAATTTAGTCCTTTCAGCAATCAACCTTTCTTTCTCTTGTTCCAATTCTTCTTGTGTGGTAAGGTTTGATGGTGCAGGGGAAGGAGGGTAAGTGATGATTGGGTTTGATGATGATGGCTAATGTGGATCTTCTGTGATCATCCTTTGAGGAGCAAACTGAACTATTTGTTTACCCTCAAGGAAAGCAATCCTATTGTCCTTTTCAATAGATTTGATCTTCTCATCATTATAATCCTTCATGACAATCTCATACTTCTCCATTAGCCTCTTGAATGCATCTTCTTATTTCTCAGCTACCTTTAGGATTAATTTTGTAGTTTGCAAAGTGAGGTTAGCTGCTTCCACACCCGATGTGTCTGATACTCTTTTCACAATAAGGCTACCTGCATGTTCACCCTGATTATCTTAATCAGATACCTTATGGATTTTCCTTTTCATATGCCACATGACAAGGGATGCATGATCTTCACTAAACTTCACTCCCTTGGATTCTTGTCTTGCCTCTGTCTCAGTAGAATTGATAGTCTTTGTCTCCTTCCTCACAACATCAAAAATAATGGCATCTGCAAGATCCCATTCTGGAAGTATCAGTACTCCTTCCTTCTTGACTATGCCCTACCTTTCTCAAGAGTTATCTTTTCAAATTTAGATATCATTTCTTGTTTAAATTCGTTTTCAATATTTTCTTCACTCCTTGTAGGTTGTTCCTTGTGTTTTTCCTGACACTTTTGTGAATTTTTTAAAATCAATTTTATCCATAGGGGTATCCTCTTCACTCAGTTTGAATACTTCCCTAATTTCTTCTGCAGTTACATTGACCATGACATGTCCATTTTTATCCCTGACTACCCTGGATATTTTGTCGTACTTGTTTTCTATTTGCATAATCATATCAATATCCATAAAAACCCCAGGTACTACTAACTTACCCACATCAAAATGCCATACATTACTATTAGGTGCAAAAGTATTTCTTTGGATGAAAAGTACTCTGAATAAGGCCAAACCAGTCATTCCTATATTTGCATCCCTAGCCCATTGTCCCAGATCGTACAAACCCTCACCAATTTTCAAACGTGGACTCTTAGGGACCAGTTCTATGGTTTTTTTGAATCATTTGTCGACCTAGTTAATTGCTACAGTAGGTCATCACATACATTTCTGTCTTTATAATTTACGTGGCCCTTGAACTCTCTTTTATGCGACATCTTGAAATTAGTATCTTTATAATCTAGTGATTCAATAAATTATTGACAAAATATAGTGACTACAAGCCCTAATAATTCCTCAGATTTTAGAATTCAGACATAAACTTGCATCAGAAATTTACCCATTCTGCAAACAGCCTAGAAGTTAAAACGCAATCGCTGTAGGTTTTTTTTTGCTCCACGAATTCGACAATTATGACAAGCAAGAGTTGAATAATCAATCACATAGCAATCCCGTCACTTCTGAGCATTAAATTCTTACTGTGGAAAGCTCATGTTTTCCATTACTTCACCTGAGTTCAAACTCTCACGGCTAACAGTTCAGAATTGTTAAAATAACTCCTTTGAATTATGATCGTCGATCCTGATATCTCTTCTTCGCATCAGATGGCTCACAGCAAGTCTTTTACAATATTCATCTTTGTGGACACGTGTCATCACACTGCAATACCTCAAAGCTTAACCTTCATTCACTTTCCATCTGAGGCCTTGCGCGCAGCATTAGATATTTCTGAAGAATCTAACACTTTATCTTACTTAATACTAACAGAGGGTACCAACACTTAGGACACGCGTCACAACGATGCATTCCCTTGATGACAAAAGTTTGATCACTTTATTATCCAGGCTTTACACCATCCGTCTGATCTTGTATGAATTTTATTGTCTTTAACCAATCTTTATTACTTGCGGCCTTGATCTCTTGGGACATGTGGTAGCCCGTCGCAATGCCTTAATGGCTAAAATCACCTCACCTTTTATTGGATGCTTTGCGCCAGCCGTTGGATCTTTCCTAACCTATCATAATCTTTACCCAGCCAGCTTTATACTAACCGCGGTCTTCAACTTTCCTGGACGGACACGCGTTAGAACGACGCAATTCCTTAAAGCTTATCCTTTGGTCATCTTTTCATCGCGGGAATGGGCGAGCCATTGGATGAAAACATATTAGCTCGACAGATAATAGTTTAATAAAATCTTGCGGACTTTAGACTTAGGAAATAATAAAGGACCATGAAATTAGGATAGTCACAAACCTATTGAACGCGAACATTTTTAAAAGAACTCATGCAACACACATGACTTAAGTGGAAAAAAAGTAACCTAAAATTATAAACCACTTCGACGCTTAGGGTTTGAGGACCAAAATTTACACTTTGAGACATGAAAGCAAGGATTTTTTAAGTATACTCATAAGACTTATTTGCAAAACAGACCAAGGACTCACTGTTTGAAAGTTTTTTAAACAGACCTAACAGAATATATCGCCACCATGGATGGTGTGAGAATGAAATATTGTGAAGATGCCATTTGTAGAAATTTCCTGTATGTTTAGTCACTGCTATTCATCACAGGAAGGCACTCTATGACAACATGACTTCAAACTTTGGGCCTGTGGTTTTCTGGAATACCAACGCTACACCATGACACCAACATCTCAAGAGCAGTCAACATGAGCTTTAAATCTATAGAGATCAGGTGCACATGTCTGGGAAAAAACCCATATTATTTTGTAATAGAAATCAGAATTCTTTATTTCTCTCAAGGTCAGATTGATGGTTTCTCTTTGTTTATCTCTCTATTCACGTGAATTCTACAGTGCAAAATTGGAAACCATTTGTAAGATCGGAAGTCTGAACTTTGCAATGAAGTGTATACCCTTTCTACAAACTACTTGAAAAAATGCTCAATGAGAAAAAAAAAAAAGTAAAGAGAAACCACAGTAAATTCCATGGTATTTACTTCAATGGTCATTACTAGAAAAAAGATCACATGTTAGAAGACAGGAAGTCTGGTGGGTATTGCAAAATTTTGGGTACAAATAGGGATGTAACGGTACACTAATTTTTGGCAGCATCATATTCTGAAAGTTGTCTCTAAATTCTTCAAATAACAGTCTCTCCAGTGGTCAGATTTAGGGTGGTTGTTGGTAGTGGTAAGCATCAAAGCATGTGTGTCTTGACATTCAGAAGGGGTCAATAATAATGTAGACAATGGCAGATCTGAAAAGCAATTTGTTTTAACTGCTATTTTGGCTCTCTTAAAAAAATCACTATGATATATATAAGTCCTAGATTCTTACTATCTAGGTAGACAAATTTAAAATGCACTTCATTCATTGGTATCATTGGAAGCTAGATTTTTTATAGCATTTCTTGCAGTTGAGTATCCTAATTCTGAATGTTTATGACAAGCAAGTTGTGTAATATAAGTTCTGAAAACCATTTATATTGTGTTTCCAAAATTCTGGAGGTGATTGAAGGACGTCTGTAAGTGACGAATACCCTTCTTGTATGAAATTACTTGGTAATAAAATTTATTGTTACATCAGGTGAATGAAGTTAGTTTTGATATTTATGCTGGAAAGTTTTCAGTCGAGATTGATGATAAATTATCAATAGCATTGTGGTACTTAAGTGTTTGCAAATTTACTTGTCTCATTCTGATTTGTAAACCAATACTCCTTCATACCAAATAGTCATGAAAGAAAACACAGTCAACCCTTGAGATTCAACATTTTTATAAAGATGCATGGTTTGGAAAAAATCTTGAAGGATCTTGTTAAGGTGCAACAACAATCAACCCAAATTTCACAACCTGATAGAAGGATTGAAATACTCGGCATGTATGATGAGTATAACACACTTCCTCCACAGGTTCATAGAGATTTAACCTTCTCTAGTTTCATGGAATTTCATCCAAAGATACATCAAATAAGCAGTATCATGATTTGGCTCAAGATCTACTTGCACAAGATAGGTGCAGAAATTTATATGAAGAGTTTCCAGCTACCATTAATCAACCCATAAGTGAACAAAAAACTAAACGAGTTATTGAAGAAAGGTCTTGTGAGGTTGTCATCGAAGCTGGAGCTTGTAAAACAAATATTGAATCAATGCATGAAGGAGAGGCTAAAGAAGAGTCAGCAGATCTAGAAGTTACAGAATAAGAGGAATCATGTGATTTTTATAATAGCACATCACGTATGCATAATGATGATTTGGATGACCAATTAGAGAATACATTTCAAAATGACAACGGTGAGAAGCATTCCTTGAAGAGTCAGCTGAAAGTCAATAAGGATGCCATTATTGCAGATCCTGTTCACCATGATGGCACTCACCAGATTATAGAGGACCTTTACAGGAAAGCTCAGAAAGAGACAGGACAAGGTGATATAAGGATTAGATTTTATGTTGCTAATTTATAGGGGGTCAAAACAGTACTTGAGGTTTGGAAATCAGAATATCTATGTTTACTGTCGGATCACAACTATCTATTATAGGTTGCAGAAAATTATGCTGAGAAGTTGAGGAAAAAGGATGATGAGGCTAATAAGCTCAACAAAGAGCTTAATATTGCTCAGGAAACATTGGAGCACACAGACCTTGCTCTTAAGGAAGCAAGAAATCAAATTGTTGCCACTAGTCAGTATAAGGAACACGATGACAGGGAAAGGTTTGAATTCTTTTAGGAGGTGATACAGGAACTTGATAGCATACAATAGACCTATGACTTGGATAGCTGCCCCAAAATATCTTTGGATCATCCAAAATTTCCTTATGAGTTAGATAACTTTCAGGCGATTGACAATTTCTTGTTTGAGATGGATGCTGATTTGATATTTGATAATCCTTTATTTGAGCTAGATGAGGAAGGTATTTCCTATCCCCATGATGAGGATGAAGTTGATTACATAATTTGGGACCCAAGGTCAGCTATTAGAGGTGAATCTTGGTCACCAGGTTGGAGTAGCGAGATGAGCTCAGTTGCTAAGCAATGTAGTTTTTACACCAGCAGTCCAGGATGGGCAGTTATGTCTTGTGGCATGATGGGTGATATGCCTTTCCTTGCACTGCCTCTCGTTGATAGTGAGATGTATCATGTTGGCGAGCATCCTTTGGATCATTCCCCTTTCCACACAGCCACGACTCCTCTATATTATCACACTGATTCATCCAGTGCTTATGATAATTCTATCACCACATATTTTAGGCATGATGATGATGATCAAGTAGAGCTTATTCAGTATGGCATTATCAAGCTCGGTATGATGATTATGCTTGTTGGGGTGAATTTTTCACACCATGGTATACACTATATGACTCCGGGTATTGAGAGACAGTTATGGAATCCTTATGCTGATTCAGGAATTCTAGTAGAGCTAGTCAGTGCATCACAGGTTGGCCACACTATATGGGATGCATTCTATTTTCCATTCAGCCCACCTTTTGAGAGATTCCTTTTCCAATTATTGTAGAGGTGTGGGGTTAGTGATTGGTTTGGTACGCTTCCTTTCTTGCAAGTGGAAGCCTTGTCCGACAGTCTGGGTACCTTGCCTCTTCAGTATAGTTTCTAGTTCGAGCAACGGATAAGAGGGGCAGTTTTATGGCAGTTGGACATTTCTGGTGATTGATTCACTATGGGCACAAGGCATCAGGATATTTCAGCTAGCTCGGGAGATGGATGGCCCTTTTTCTTATGGGCTCCAGGAGGGACATACTTGCGGGTGGTATTTATTCAGGGAGTCGATCGGTGTGAGGTTTGGTTTCCCCTTGCATCTGACCATAGAGGTGCTAGTGATCTCGGTTGGAGTGAGGTTCTCAGTTTGGCTGAGGACTTTCTCATAGATGATTGCGGCACTGGGCGGATTGGAACGATTGATCTTGCAGTAATTTGGGATCCTGACATTAGACTAGTTGTTTTATTGCTGTGTGAATGACTTCATAGGTCAGGGCATAATAGTTGTATCAGTTTCCCATGACAGATTTGTGGAGCAGCTTCCCTGGGGTTGGTTTGGGATCCCGACATTAGGATCACAACATGCAGATACCGATTGCTTGAGGGCAAGAAATCTCCGAGAAGGGATGATTTGTAATGTCTGCTTTTCAGGGCACATTATTTCATGCCTTATAGTTAGCCTTTCATCATGGTCTGGTGGGCTAACCAACACTTGGTAGGTGATCAGAGGGATGTTTGGCCTTGGTGTTTTCAGTTTCAGGCCAATTGGATTAGCTTCTATAGGGTTTCTAGGGTACTTACTATTTATAGTAAGTCAGCAAAACTCAATTTTCTTGGCATTTCAATAGTGGACTTGGAGAGCCTCGCTGAGAGCTTTCTGGCAAGCTATCACACGTCTTCATCCGAGTTCGTTTGGCCCTCCGTTTTAATGCCAGAAGATTCCTACTTTATTTTATTATGTCACCTTATAACCCAACGGTTACATTTATATAAAAAGTGAGTTTAAGTGGAATATGAAGAGACAAAGTGGGAAAACTGAAGAGTCATAACTGCAGCTTTAAAAGAAGACTTGGAGTCTGATTGTGTTATGCTTAGTTTTGATATTGTATTTGTCTCTTGGAGATACTAGGAAGCTTTCAACTTTCATATTCAGCCTTGAGGACAGAAACCCTTTTGGCTTAGACGTGGATTGGATGTAGCCCCAGTTCATCAGCAAAGTGGATTCACAACAGAGTTCACCATTGCATTTCCAAGTTCTTCTTGTCATTGATCTTACTGCTGAATATTGTAGTTGAGGTTTTGAATTGTTGAAATCACATTATTATTCTATTGTTGTATAATGCAATAATATTTACTGAGGCTTTTGGAATATATGTTGGTTTATTACTGTTGAATCCATGGTTTATTGCATAAACATATTTGTTTATATCTGCATGAGATTATTTGTGAAAATTTGGGAAAGACCCAGTTCGGGTTATTACAAAGAGGATCTTCATCCCCAAAAGAAAAGGAAAGAAAAAGATGAAATACCAGTATGAGAGATACCAGAACACTATTTCCCCATCTTAGATTACATCATACATGAACGAGATTCGAGATATAGAAATTGGTCACCTTGATGTGGAGGAATTCCTAAGGAGAGTAGACACATCCACCAAGGATGAGATGATTAGTATCTGGGAAAGGTACATACACCATGTTTCTACTTTCCCTACAGCGGCTCTGGAACCTGAATTCATCATTGCATGTGCCAAACACTTTGATCCTATCTTAAGAACAATCAAAAATCATGGTGGGAAAGTGGTGATTGTTATCCAAAATCTAACCATACAACAAAACAGGCACTAAAAGAGAAATTTGCATGAACATGCTATCCAATTAACACTATCTTATAGGTTTTGATGATTTGCATTCACTTACTACATTTATTATCAGATTTTCATTTTATGTACTCTAAGTATTGATCAAATTATTACACATTCAAATTCATCATTTGATCATTACATTGTGCATTCATAAGAATGTAGTACAAATGTCCTTTGTTTCATATTTCATGTTTCTATAAACATAGTACATTGCAAATGAAAGTAAAAAACTGAGGTATGGAATAAGGGTCCCATGCATTGTCTTGTGTTTATATCTTGTGTCTGCTGGTAGCTCTGTCAGGTCTTCATCTGCATCTAGGTCACACCCGGGTCACCATCTGCATTTTGGTCCTTAAGGCACTATCACCTGAAAAAAGGAAAAAGAACAATGGTTAGATCCTGACTGATCTAAGCAATGCAGGAGAAACAATTACATACATCAGCTATCTATTTCTATCTGCATATCAATCTAAAATAATAAATGTAACAAGAAAACATAAATCAGCACTCACTATAAGGTAGTGTTAAAGGGACGTGTTTTGAAACAT